>VZUI01042043.1:23566-52249 GCA_013401135.1 Cettia cetti
AAAAAGGGAAATATTGCCTGGAACACCATGTGAGTGGGGAAAAAGGGAAATATTGCCTGGAACACCATGTGAGTGGGGAAAAAGGGAAATATTGCCTGGAACACCATGTGAGTGGGGAAAAAGGGAAATATTGCCTGGAACACCATGTGAGTGGGGAAAAAGGGAAATATTGCCTGGAACACCATGTGAGTGGGGAAAAAGGGAAATATTGCCTGGAACACCATGTGAGTGAGGAAAAAGGGAAAAAGGTTAACTGGGAATCCTTTGGCTGCCTGACAAAAGCGAATTTCCATCCAGAGGCGGCTCTTAAACGCACCTTGGGAAGGAGCAGCTGCTGGTCGCTGTGGCTGCTGATGGGCAGCGCTGAACACGGCTGCTGGAAGGTGTTTGGGGCCGGTTTTTTTTCCTCCTGGCGCTGGGGGAATTGTCATCTTTGCACGGCTGAGAGCTCCGCGGCAGCCCGGGGTGAACTCGCACAGCCTCCCATCCCTCCAGCCGCCGTCTCACCGCTGACAGGGGCGCCAACACCGCCAGCGAGCACCGCGGAAAAAAAAACGTGTTTACCCTTTTAGTGTGTTTTATCAGCTCCATTGATTCCCTGATAGAACATCTCTCCGTTACAGAGCAGCCTCACGTGTTCCTCAGGCTTTTCCCATGTGTCCCACTGGGAAAAATCCCGGAGCTGGGGAAGGCTAAATCCTGATTTCAGGCACTCTGTAGGGAAGGCAGCTTGGTGCTGGGTGTCCACAGGGAAAACATTTGGAAATGTGAATATTCCTGCCCCTTCCAGGGGGCTTGGAACAACCTGGGATAGTGGGAAGTGTCCCTGCCATGGAAAAAAATGAACTTAAAACACCTCCCAACCCAAACCATTCCGTGGTATTGTGTGTAGACATTGCTTGTTCAATTTTATATGAACGGTGATCCTTATGTTGTTTAAATAATGAACTATAAAACATGATATAAACCTAAAAGAAAATTTCACCAAATAACCAATTAGATGGATCACCTATGGATGTTGTAATAGTATTTTTAGTTTTTATGACATTTTCCTCCCTAGAAACTCACACTGGGTACAGCACCATTTGTCAAATGTCCCTTACAGAAATTAAAGGCTATCAGGAGTATTGTAAAATCTCTGTGAATTATCAAATTACAGCTCCCATCATCAAAAGCAGCTTCCTTGGGGGTAGAAAGAAAACAGCTGGACAGACCTCATTTTGGAGGGGAAAAAAGCAGGAGTTTTGTCTCTTGACAGGAAACTCAGGGGAGCTCAGACTTCTGTTAATAAATATTTCTGAGCCCTGAGTCGTGGTAATGAAACTGAGAACTTCACTTTTGAGCCAAAGATCGCATTTAATCCATATTTCTTCAATCATGTTCCTTTATTACAAATATCTACTCCTGGCCCCTGTGATGATTAAAAAAAAAAAAACAAGCTTAAAATTCTCTGCCCTAACTTTATGCTGCTCTCTTTTTTCTTTGTTGTTAAAGATTTGCAGTAGCAAAATACCAAGATCCAGCTTTCGTAATTGGAGGGGTTTTGGGGGAGAATTTTTTTTGCAAAGGTCTCTTTAGGCTTCTGCTTTTTGATGCTACAAAAAAACCAAACCAACTTTCAAAATCCTGGAGAAATTTGCTGATTTTCAACACCCAGGCCCAACTTTCTGGGCTTAAGGGCAGCATCTGAAATTTAGCAACTTCTGTGGCAAAAAGACACCACTAAGTTAAATATATCTAGCCTTTAAAACAGCAAAAGGGTCAATATATTTAAAATCCAGAGATTTTGAGTCTTTTGAATTTCTGTCTACAATGGGTCCCTTAAGGAACCGTTTATCACAACTGTTGGGAACTCTCATTTCATGAGTTGGAGTCTGATATTTCCTTTTTATGCAACTCTTTTTCTTTTTTTTTTTTTTTTTTTACTTTGTTGGCTCAGGATCAGGCTCTGAGATGGGAGATAGAAGCCCTGTGATAGAGGGTTATTTTTGTCAATAGCAGTCCTGGGTAATGAGATGTATCTCTTGGTTTCATTTGAATTTTAGAAGACGTTTCAAGTTATTTTTAAAAACTTTATCACGACTGTCTGAAAGGAGAGATAAGAGAGAAAGGATGTAGAAACTTTTGGAAACTCTGCTTTGGCGATGGATGAGATAAAGGGTCTGAGTGTAAGTGGGAAAATGATGCCAGTGTTGAGCCAGGAACTGATTTAATAAATATTAATATGCAGGTAATTAGAGTATTAATGCTCTCAGCAATTTTTCCTGCAACATGAGAGAAATGTGTATTTCTTGCACCCCACATTTCAGTTCTGCCAGCTCAGGGCTCCCCTGGAAGAGGAGCAGGGAGAGGAGGGATCATTCACAGCTTGTTTCCATTGTCAGATGGTCCTGGGCTTTGGGAAAGGACAGCTTTCCCTGTAAATCCTCAGCTGGGAATACTCACTGGGCACTTTTAACTGGTTTTGTTTTTTTTTTTTTTTTTTTTGTCACTGTTTAAAGGATGACAGATAAACCATTGCCCTTAGTGTGAAAACAATCGATAGCACAGGGAGTTTTCTTATATTTTCACTTAAATTTCTGCTAAAAGTAAATTTGTGTGCTCCAGTGGGGCCGTTGGTGGCAGCTGGACACTTCCATGCAGCAGCTGTGGAAAACATGGGGAGAGTGTCAACCCCTGCTTTTGTGGAGAGGTGACAGTGTTTGCACAGGAGAGGGGAGGCCAAGATTCCCAGCACTGTGGCCTGTGCACAAACAAATGAAAATACACAGATGGAAATGTCTGCTGGTTCCTCCTCATCAGGGGGGGTTTGACAGCCACAGGGTCTAACTCTGCCAAAATATTGCTGAGTGATACAAGAAGTGAATAAAGCTTAGCAAGACGTAGCACCTGAGGGTGCTGAGCCCCAGAGCTCCAGGAGAGTTGGGACAACGCTCCCAGGGTGGGATTGTTGGGATCTGTGCAGGGACAGGAGCTGGGATGATCCCTGCGTGTCCCTTTCCCCTCAGAACACCCCGTGATTTCTACAGACAGCAACAAAACTGATTTATTCCCGGGTTAAGCTGCAGCAGAGGTCAGTTTAATCAAAGCATGAGGCTAAAGGATGGTTTTGCTCTGGGCTCCCTCCTGCCCAGCAGCTGGACCCATCTCCACGTGCCAGTTTAGGTTAGGAATGATCCAGCTGGTTATTAATAACCCCAGACCTGTCAGACATTAAGCCCACACTCAGTAATGAGCACACCCTCCCTGGCACAAAAAAACCCAAATCCCCAAACCCCTCCATATATTAAATATACTCTTGAGAAACACGACCTAGCAGTGCTGCAGTTGAGGCATATGCTGCTGAGAATGTGCAGCAATTTCAGGCTCAATCTTGTGCTCTCCAAGGAAACCCACTGATACCTAATTACAGCAGAGATTACAAATGATAATGACAACTTAATGAATTACAGAACCTTCATGACTTATGTGCCAAGGCACCTGGAGGGTGTGAGGACAGCTTTGAGTGGTTTTTGCTGGTGGCTTCCTTGGGAGGGGAACGTGATTCCACAGGGAATTGCAAACTGGGTACTTCTGCTTTTATGAGGGTGGCACAAGAACTTGTGGTTTTTATAAAGTTAGAGCCAAAAAGATCCTAATTTATGGTATTTTCTAGGCCTTTGCCATCTCTGTTGGTACCATGGTGTCTGCTTTTCCAGTTATGACGTTTCCATGATCCCATATTTTCCTTTTAGCCCTAATTAATTCAGCTGTCTTTCCTGCCATAACCTTCAGGTTAAGAACACACAAATCAGTCTGATAAAGTTTGATAAAGCCAAGATTACACTTCCCATCACTGCTCTTCCTTCCCTTTACCATTCCTTGAGTTTCAGACATGGACAAGTCCAGGATGAAATAATTGTAGATAAAAAAAAAATAAATCTCAGTGTCCTTTCTCCAGTCACAAAAGCACTGTTGATTTTAATTAAATCATATTTAACCCCTGGAATGCCCCCACATGCCACAGGGGTGACTCAGGCAGAACTCTGCAATTTTATAATTATCTCCTACAGACAGTCCTAAATTCGCTGCTGACTGGAATAGTTGGGTTTCAGTTTGAACAGCTTAGCCAGGATTTCCTTAAGTCTTGCTAAGCTTTATTCACTTCTTGTACAACTCAGCAATATCTTGGCAGACTTAGGTACTGTGGCTTTCAAAACTGGAATTTGTTTCAACCAAAAAACGATACAGGTGAGGTTTGACAGAAAAGGAAAAGCTTTGCCTAAAAGACAAAAGGAATTTACAAATAATTTTCCTTCCAAGGTGGTATTATGGCTAGGCAGACAAGAAATGTAATGAACACACAGTAAATTAAAGAAACCTTGTATTTGTTTGCCTCATTCAAAGTGGATTTAGACCCAATGTGTTTTACCCACAGGGAGAGAAAAAGTTGTTTGTCACTGGTGCCAAATCCAAGACCTCGGGTCATTTTAAGAGAGGTGAAACAAAAAAATTTCACGAAATCTTTAGTATCCTGAGCACAAGCAAAATATCAAATATCTGTGGCTCTGTAGAGCTGTTGGCGATGCTCTGGATTTTACTCTCCATGGAAACGAACATTTTTGGTTTTTTTTTATAAAAATTGAACCCTGAAGTCTCCTTTCCAATGAAATGTCACTCTCCACTTGTGGAAAACAAACCTTTGCAGGAAAACAATGTCCCGTGAGCTCTCCCTCTACCTGATTTCTTTTAGGAGTGGAAGGAGGATCTTTTGCCCAATCCTATTTTTAAGTTTAGTTTTGCCACTTGGTTCCTGGGAAATACCTGGCAGGTACTTTTTTATCATTATTCTTCCTTGACAGCTGGGAGCTTCCCCTGGGTTGTAGAGCTCGTCCTCTTCTTCCCAAATCCAGAGTGGCTCGTGCAATTCCCATCTCTGGGAACGCTGTATTTTGTAATAATTATGAATTCCTACTTGGATTCTGTTATGAATTAGTGGGAATTAAGGAGCTGGCCCAGGATCTGGAGATAACCCAGTGCTGAGCTCCTCTTCCCCAATTTACACCCTGGAGTGCTGCAATCTCCCTCATCAAACCCGGCAAGGCACAGATTTTATCCACAGCCAGGGGCAGCTCCAGGTGCTGGGAGACAACGGGAGCATCCCAGGTTTTGTGCATCTGGAGAAGGTGCAGGGGCTTCTTCAGCTGGTGGCATCCCCCAGGAAAGCACAAGGAATAAAACTTGCAGGAGGGATGGATCTGGAGCAGCCTGGGAAGCCAGCAGGAAAATCAGATCAGAATTAGCCAAAGGCTGAGGGCAGAAAGGGTCTCAGGGTTCTTGAAATACCCAGAGTAACTCTGGAGGTGCAAGTGCTCCCTTTTGTGCATGAAAAGTGCCTTTACCATGAGAATTCTGTTTTGTCCACATGTTGAGACTGCAATGAACCATCCTCTAAGAGTGTGCAGGGTTTGAAGAGTTAAATCTAACAGAATTTTGCAGAAATCTGAAATTCTGCACTAAGGAATTCAAGGCTGTAGGATTCCAGATTAACCAATGAATTCCTGACAACAAATTTCCCTCATTTGAACTGTGATAATCCTTTTTATTTTAGTCTCAAATTCCTACAGCCTTCACCATTCCAACACAATCTACGTGTTAATTCTGGGGCAGAATCTGACAACCAGGGAGAAAAGGCCAGGTTATCTCTCTCTCTTCATCATCTTTTTCTTCTTTTTATTCCCAAGGCCTGGCCACTTTTGTCAGAATTCTCCAGGAGCTGAACCTGCAGAACCATGTCAAAAAAGTCCTCTTATCTTTTTGGCTTCAGAAATGATATTTTTAAATTTTAAGTCCTGGGCCATTTTCTGTGGGGAAGAGTCATCCTGAATTAATAAGAAAATGATAATTGGACTCTTTTTTTTTTTTTTTTTTTTTAAGGGGGGGATGTGTGGTGTGAATTCTGTAGAAGACAGTAATTATGATTTTGGTTAGAGTGAGCTATGAAATTGTGCAGGCTTCAAAGCACCCAAAGCCATCAAATTTCCCTTTGAGCCAGAGTGCCACAAATCCACAGAGGAGCAGATTTGATCTCTTTTCTAATGCACATGAGCTACAAAAAAATTAAGATATTGTATTCTACTTGCTGGATTAGAAAATAGAAATAACTGGAAGAATGTTCTGATATTTCAGGCGCTCGAAACACAAGAATTGAATGTAAGACATTGATTTTCCCTTCCAGTAATTGTTCCTAAGAAAATGAGCTTATTCCACAAAAGAGAAAGGAATGGATGAATGTCTGCACGTCCACCAAACTCTTGTTGAAATATGTGATGGTTTCTATTGATAAATAGATGGGCAGAGAAAGTCGGGAAACTCGAAGGCAGAATCAGTAATTTACTTATGAAATAATGATTAGATTTCCCAAAAGCACTCCCATAAAAGGATTTCACTGCAGTGGGATGAGAAGTTCAGGCTGGAAGCGTTCCGAGTTGGGAGTCTGGCATACCTGCAGCCAGTCAAAAAGCAGGATCAAACCTCCAGGTGTTTGTTCAGCACGGGTTTTTTTAATTCCATTTTTTACATCTGTTCTGCAACCTTTGAGGCTGTTCTTGGAGTTAAAGGCAACAATTCCAAATGGCTGGAGTGGAAAATATTATCTCAGATTCCGAGCTGGAAAATTGAACCAGCGGGTGAGCACAGGTAGGCAACTGCTTTATGGGAAGAGCAAATGGTTCTGTGATTGCTGAGGTAAAAGTGCTTCTGGAAACCAGAAATATATAAGAAAATACATAAGAAACCAATCACGAGCCTTAGCAACTCCAGGCTCACAGTGCATTTATATTGGAAAGAAGCAATTTTTAGGTGTGCTGGAAGATTTGCTGAGGTTCAATTTCCAGTTTTTTATTTGGTCCTTTCATTCAGTCTATTGTATTTAAAAAAAAAAAAAAAAAAAAAAAAAGCAATCCCTCTGGCATGAGCTGAGTGGTTTCTCCTTTCGCTTCTGTTTGTTAATCATTTCATTAAACACCCCAAATATTTAGAGCCTGAAAGGACACTCATTTCTGAGTGTGCAGCTGGGTGGGATCCAGGGCAAGTTAAGATGATGCTTGAGAGATCTTCCTGAGTGAGGTTATTTTCCTGGCAGAGCTGCAGTGAGGGATGGAATTCAAGGCCATTTTGCAGGTTTTCTGATGGAACATTTCTCACCTATTGCTGGGAAAAGAAAGAATTATTCAGCTTATGCTTACTGGAGCTGATGGATATCCTAAAATCAATTTAAGCACGTCTCCTGATTGAGGAACTAGAGAGGCTTTACATGCATCTCAATGTTTTATTACTGCTTCAATTTGCAAGGTTAATTTGAAAAACATGCCCTCAGCTTAATAATTGAGACTCTTTTTTTATTTACGAGGGTTCTTCAATGATTTGTTTATTAATCCAATTGCAAACAGATGGTGGTGAGTTGGGATTTGGGGGTTTTTTTGGTTGGTTTTTTTTTTTTTTTTTTTTTTTTTTTTCCTGGCTGTGTTTCTCTCCCATCTGACCTCATTGAGAGGTTTCCCAGTCAGCTGAATGGGGAAAATTTGGGTTTTGGAGGCTTGAGGCTCCAGACAAATCCTTGAAAGAAGGTGCTTCATATGCAAAGGTGGCACAGGAAGGTAATGATCAACAAAAACAACACCTGAGATTTCCTTGTAGGCACAGAATGTTTCCCAACAGCTGTGGAACAGCTCGCTCTGTCAGAGTGAAACTAAAAAATTAAAAAGTGACCAAAACAATTTCGTTCTCTTGCCTCATTTTTCTGGTGTGTTTTGTGCTGTGAGAGGGAATTCAGTGGCAGCAGATGCATCTCCCTTGGCCCTCCAAATATTTTGCTAATTAAACAAACTCTGATCTTAAAATATTTAAGAGGAATTTATGCTGCATGAGATGAAGTTGCTCCCGTAATAATTTTATTTTCTGCTGGGGTTTTTTGGCATTACATGAAGACAGATTGGATCAGAGAAGTCCAATCAATCTGGTACCTGAACAATTTTACTTTAAAAATGCAAAGTGCATAATTGCTGAAATACATCAATTTTTTTCCCCCCCTCTTTAATAATAGAGGGAAAAAAAACAGTAATCTTTGAAAATGTTCAGTAATATTTTATCTAATAAAGAATGCTCATGCCTCATTTATTTCTGGAAAATTCCTTCCCTTTTAAGTAGCTGGTACTTTTTAATGTGTTTTTTTTTGTTTGTTTGTTTGGTTGGTTGGGTTTTTTTTTTTGTTTAAGAACCAGGCCTTTCCAACATTCATTCTTGTGCTATTATTATTAATAATATTAACATTTTAATAACCAATCCTTTCCAAGCCGGTTTTGCAAGGACACAGAGGTGACAGCCAGGACTAGTGAAGGCTGATTTTGGGAAAGGTTTTTCTGGATATTTTTGCAGGAAACCCCTGTGAGCTGGGGATTTGGGTTGGTGTTGAGAGTTCCTGCTCTGAGATGCAGTGGCTCTGTTTGATTTCTCTGTCTTTTGAATGTTGCAGTGACTGTGGGAGGTTTTATCTTCCTATAAATTTAAATTACTGCTTTCCCCAAGCTCCTACAGGAGATTTCCAAGAAGAAAACTGCTGTGACCTCGGTGGGTTTGCACGGAGTATTTCACCAGCCATTAGGGGTGCTTTATGATTTAATCCATTTTCAACTCTTCCTGTAAGTACTTATATTTTCCACTTAATTGTGTCCGTTTGATCCTCAGCAGTCCTTCAGGAGACAAAGTTATTGGACCATTATCCAGTCATGAGGCATTGATTTGTGCTATATAAAGAATGTATGGATCTTGCTCTTTTAAAATGGGAACACCTCTTTGTACTTGATCTTGTAAATGGGAGAAGACTTTTCCCTCTGTGAACTTCTGCCTGAAATCTCTCCAGATCACAATTTTAATTTTTATCTTTTCACAATATGCTGCTTACAACACCCTTAGAAATGGGATCTGGATTTTCCTTGCGACCTTGGGATGATATTTTTAATCCAATGAAGTGATGTGCCCAAACCAAGAGGAGAAGGGCTGTTTTGGGGGTGGAATTGGGTTCAGTTCAAGAAGACATTGTGTCAAAGAGGAGCTGCCAGTGAATGTGGCCGAGGGGATTGGCACAACTGGGCAAGCATTTCTAAATGGTGTCCGTGGCGTCCCCTCAGCACCATCAGCTGCAGAAGGCTGAGCTACAGCTGCAGTGAGAGCCCTGAGAGGGTGTCAGGAGTCCTGATGTCCTCCTGCTGCAGCAATCCAGGGATAAACCCACGGCTGGGCTGCACTCTCTGCACACCCTTGGCTGCAGTGACAACTGAAAGGTGCCTCTCAACTGCTTCTAGAACAAAAGTAGGATATTTGTGATCTCTGTGAGTTGCTGCTCAGGGACTCCGTGTGAGGCTGTGGCAGGACTGATATTTTAATCTCATCAACTGATGGCATGACTACGCTGAAAATTTGTCTCATAGGTCCACTTAAGTCAGAAACTGGTGCTGGTGGCTCCCCACTCTCCTGGGGAACAATTCCTTCCCAATATCCCACCTATCCCATCCTCTGGCAGTGGGAGCCATTCCCTGTGTCCTGTCCCTCCAGCCCTTGTCCCCAGCCCCTCTCCAGCTCTCCTGGGGCCCCTTCAGGCACTCTGTGACATGGTTTAGTAGCAGGGCAGTATTCAGTCAAAGGTTGGAACTGATGATCCTGGAGATATTTTCCAGCTTTAATGATTCCAGGAGTCTCTGGCTGTGAGGACCATGGGACATCACCCCCAGCACACATTCTAGATAAGGATGGAGTCACAAAAGGAAGATTAAACCACCCCTGCTAAAACCTTGGCTCAATTTGTGCAGGTGATTATTTGTGCAGCTCCATCCTCATCCTTCGGTTCTGCCCTTGCCCTATCCCAGGAGAGTCTGTAATTCCTGCCCTCCCTGTGCCACTGCCACCACTTGCTCACTTTCAGAACTAACCTGTTGTCACTCCTGCTTTCTCTGCCTGTTTTCAGAAGAGGGAGGTGAGTTCAGATGTTCTGGTGGTGTGTGAGATGGGTAATGGCTGCATTTGTCCTGCTGTGCTTCAAAAGCATCACAGGAATTTAGAAATATTACCAATATTGCCAGGCATGCACATTACTCCAAATACATCCTGATAAATTATTCATGTTCAATGTATTTACTATGCCCATGTACAGGCACACCAGTAAAATGAATCATGTTTTCAGTAAAAGCAATATTATTTTATATTCTTCCCCCTCTGCCCTTATCACTAATTCTGAGGAATGTCAAAATGTTGCACAGTCCAGCTGGGATTGGGATTTAACTGGAACTGAGTTCATGTGTTTTGGGGCTCATTTTATTCTGCTTAAGAGTGTTTCTCTTTGCTTCTTCAGTACAAAATGCTCACAAAAAGAAATACCACACAGATTTGGTCCCTGAATTCCCGAAATTCCCAGAATCACAGAGCATCCTGAGTGGGAAAGGAGCACAGGGATCATCCAGTCCAGCTCCTGACCCTGCCCAGGACACCCCAACAATCCCACCCTGTGCCTGGAGCATTGCCCAAATGATATTTTCTGCCTAAAATCCATCATTTAGACCCACCTGCCTCACCCAGTGCCTCTGTACCCTATAGATCTCCTGAGCAATTCCCACCAATCCATACCCTCCCTTCCCCAAGCTGAATTTCCTGCATTCCAAAATCCTTTCTCTTCCTAAATTTGTGACGAATGGTGCTGCTGCATTCTGCTAGGTTGTTGTTTTGGTTTATTTTTTTTTAATCTGGAGTGCTTTAATTTGCCACCAGTGCAAATAATGTCTCTAACTACTGCTAAACTCCAGCTGACAGCACCTTATGCTAATGTGGCAAATAATAGGACCGCTTTGTTATCAAGCAAATAATTTAAAATACATGAAGAAGAATTCATTATAACCTGTTATAAAAGCAATGAGAAAAGGAAGACAGCTTTTCACAAGGCCATAAAACATGGCTGTGGAGTTCACCTCACAGCACAATCATCCAGGAGTAAACTATGCCATAAAATCAGCCTTGCCGTCCTTAATTGCTTAATTAACATCGGATTTTAAAGCAGAATTTTAATACGAGGCGCTGCTAAGCACTGCAGAGATTCACCTGAGATAAAATGTAGGCAAGTGAAGCAATTTTTAATTTGTTTACAGCAGACCTCGTGCCAGCCTTTGCTGCAGCTGTCGCTGCAAGGATCAGCTTTGGCTTCTGCTTCCAGCCAGTGCAGGGCAGGACATGCCAAAATATTCTGGATTTCTGAGCTGCCACTGTCCCAGGTCTTTTGTCTGGGAGAGTGATAGGATCAGCAGGGAGCAGCAGGGACATTTTTAGGGGAATATTTATTTATTACTCCATAGGATGGCATCCAGTGATCCAGAAACAGAGCCTTTGACACCAGAAATGGGACCCAGATAAAAAGCGTTTTTCAAATGTGGAGTGGCGTTTTGTGGAGCTTCAATTAATTAAGTAATTAATTAAATGCTATGGGTTTTTTTCCTGAGAGGAGCTCTATGTGGAGGTGCTCTGGCTGCATTTGTAGAACTGAGGTGGAATCTCACAAACTTATTTGCTCCCTAAAACAAAGAAGTTGTAGCCGGGTGGGAGTCGCTCTTTTCTCCCAGGTGACAAGAGGAAAGAGCCTCAGGTTGCACCAGAGGAGGTTTAGATTGGAAATTAGGAAAAATTCCTTCACCAAAAGGGCTGCCAAGTATTGGAACAGGCTGCCCAGGGAGGATTGGGGTCACCATTCCTGGAAGGGTTCAGAAAATGTGTGGATGTGGTGTTTAGGGACATGGGCTAGTGGGGGACTTGGTGTGATTGGAATGGATGATTTGGGAAGGCTTTTCCAACTGGAATAATTTTCTGATCACGGCTTGGAAAGGCTGCAGACAAGTTATGCTTTGGTTTTTCTCATGTGTGGGTTGGTTTGGTTTGGGTGCTGTTTTTCGGGTTCTTTGGTGGGTTTTTTGGATTTTTTTGTTGTTGTTTGGGGCATGGTGAGGCCCAGAGACCGTGGAAAGAGGGCTCAGCCTGTATCCAAGCTCTCCCACTTCCCAGTGTTCCTGCTCAGTGGTTTCAGTGCCTCGGTGACACAGCCACACATCAACATCCTTAACTCAGTGCCAGCCCAGGATAATCGATGGATGTGCAGGTGACACTCTCCCAGATGGGAACACTCCTCTGACTGATGGCTTTCTGCTCCTTTGTCACTTGAAATTAAGCAAATAAATGAGCTCCAAGTTCTGTGTGGAGTGAAATGCAGCTGGAATGGGAGGTACATTCTCAAAGAGAGGTGTGGGGGCTTTGCAAAAATTCAAAGTAACCAATTCAGAGTTCAGGCCATAATTTTCCAATTATCCTCTTTGTTCTAGTACTTTCTTGAACCACTTATGAAATAATACTTTACTGAGGGTTAAAGGATGGTTGCAGAAAACAAAAGGTTATATTTATTTACTTACTTACCTATTTATTATAATAGTTAAATATTTCTTAAAATAGTAAAGAATTTTTATTTCTTAAAACAGTAAAAGTTTTATTTCTTATAAGGAAATAAACAGTAAAAAAAATCTTGAATAGCAAATATAAAAGTAATTACAGGCTTGTAAGGATGAAACTAACTGAATTTGATCTCTTTTGTTAGAAATTCCAGGAGATTTTTTTGGTGCTGATCCTAGTCCATGAAATAATTGTTCAGCCTGGTGCTCTCCTCCTGCCCTGGGAACAACTTCCATGGGAATTGCTGGGCTGGTGGCTGCAGCCAGGCCACCTGCACACAGGTGACACCTCTGCCTGTGCCCAGGGACATACTGGAGACTGGAGGGGTTGGTTCTGTGGGGAAATCAAATCCACTTTTTCATTTCCCAGTTTCTGAGGCAGCTCTGCTTAACAAGAATGGATTTATAGGTGGTAACACCATGGTAGCACTGCACTTATTTATTTATTGAGTTTTAATACAAAACACAGAATTTGTAGCATCAGGAATTTGGGAATCTATGGAGTGTAGGCACGTGAGCATCAGGAATTCTCTGAAATCCCATTGCAGACATGGAAATCCCCAAAGAACGACCAGGAGCCCGAGAGGGGCGTTGGTTCCAGGACAAGCTCCCCTCAATCCTCTCTGTCAGCCACAAAGGCTTCCTGTGGACACATCCTTAAACCCAAAATAAAAATACTCTGGGAATAAAATGTTCTTTTACAACTTTCCAGTGCTCCCCAAAAGTGAAAAATGAGGCAAAAACAAGGATATGAAATCCCACCTTTGCCTTTGGCTGTGTGAAGCCTACCTGACTCCAAAATTCCTTTTCTTGCAGTTTAAAATGCATATTCTCCTATGCTGCTCTTGGAAGCACGTTCCAAAGGAAAATGTTTGGATGGGAGACTTGAAAAATAATTATTTGTTTTCCTGCAAGCCACCCTGTGCAATCTAAGCAAATAGAAATAGCGCTCCTAAAATAGGAACTATTGTTTCTATTTGTGCTGCTTCATCAACTGAACCACTTCATGATCCTGTTCCTTTATCAAGGAGACATTTAAATGGAGGAAATGATTTTTAATACTAGGGCAGAAATTAATTTCATGCATCTGCTGGCAAATGCCTACTATCAAGAACCGAGTAAACAAACATTTGCACATCTGCTCCTGCTCTGTGACAACAGGATTCAAATTAGAAAGGAAGTTGGGCTTTGCTTTTTAACTTTCTGGAGGCTGCAGTTTGCCGTTTAAAACATTGTGAAGTGCAGCAGAAGAACAGAACATGAATCTGTAGCCAGGGTGAGGTAGAAAAATGTCCTTGGTGGTGGTGTTATGAATCCTTAGTAGGAGCTACTGCTTTGCAGTTTAGTGTGGTTTAGTTTGGTGCTTGAGCAAGTCCTGCACATGGGGTTAGTGGGAGAAATGTCCCCAAAGATGTTCCTCACCTTTTCTTTTTTTTTTTTTTTTTTTTTTTTTTTTTTTTTTTTTTTTTTTTTTGATTTAGGTGGTAAAATCTAAGGCAGCAAATCAGTGTTATTGAGGCTGCTCTCATTATTGGAAATGTCCTGCTCTTGGACAAGCTGGAGCCATAAACCTGGAAAATTCCTGGGCTGGGAAGGCAGAGGAGCTTCCGCTGCTGGAGGTGAGAGCATGCCAAAAGCAGCAGGTCTGGGCTCAAGCTTTGAGAAAGTTTCCAGGCTTTTCCATGGCTATTTTTGTGTGGTACAAAGGTACTGGGTGGGTAGGGACAGCTAAAAAGTGTTGGTGCAGACTGAATTAAAAATCATTAGATCACACAGAGCAAATACATTCAGTCACAGAATCCCAGAATGGTTTGGGTTGGAAGAGACCTTAAAGCTCACCCAGCCCCACCCCTGCCATGGCAGGGACACCTCCCACTGTCCCAGGCTGCTCCAATCCCAATGTCCAGCCTGGCCTTGGGCACTGCCAGGGGTGCAGGGGCAGCCACAGCTGCTCTGGGAATTCCATTCCAGCCCTTCCCACCCTCACAGGGAGGAATTCCTCCCCAATAACTGATCCCAACCAGCTCCCTGTGAGTTTGAAGCAGTTTTCCCTTTTCCTAGTCCTCCTCTTGAGAAAGCTGTTGGCTACAAGGACTCATTTTGGGAAGTTTTGGCTTTCTCCTGCCTGTCTCTGTTTGCTTTCTCAAGTGTCAGATGCCACACGAGTGTGTTCCAGACTACAGGGTACAGTGGGAAGTGCTCTCTGAAGAGCATTTTGCCTAAATACTTCTGCAGTGTGTGCTGAACAGAAATTAAATTTCCTTTGGCTGTAGCTTTACTCATGGAGTGTGTTTTGGATGGTGGTGATATTCCAGGAATAGCCATAGAGGCACCAGAAAAGATGGGAATGTCTCCATGGGGAGGATGGTGCCAGACAGCTGATTACACACTATAAATAGAGATTTAAATTTGGTTTAAGCAGTCTGTGGAAGGCATCATTTAAATCAGTCACAGACACACGCAGTACAAGCATAATAACATATTTTATCTCTGACAGCGACTGGAGTTAATTCTCAGGTTGGATTTTTCGACATCTGGCTCCTCACAACACATCCCAAAAAAGTCCTAACAAAGCAAGAACTCTGATCCTGTTCAACAAATCGAGCTGGAGAGCAAATAAAGCCTTGGTGGCAGGAGTTGTACATCATTAGCTGTGATCTCCTGGGTACAGGCCACCGTTTAATGGCATTGCTCAAAGAAAAGCAGGAAAAAAACCTCCCCAAACCTAAGCCAGTTTAAAGGTAACACTGTTTTCATGTCCTCAAAAACACTGAGGAGGGAGATTAGAGAATATGATTGATTATTTTGAAAATACAGTTTATGCTTTTAAGATGCACTCAGGAATTCTCCTGGTTTCCTTGTTCTCCTGTGTCTTTAATATAAAACATCACAGAGGGTAAATAATGGATCAGAGGTGTCATTCCCAGAATTTCTCTTCACACAATAAGCAGGAAAACAGAGCATTTTTTATTTTTTTTTTTCCCATTAACTGCAGTAGGAGCAATTCTGCTTCCCTTGAAGTCACTGAAGCCTTTCCCATTATCTGTCCGTGGGGCCCAGATCTCACCCTGAAAATTGCTGAGGTGGAGTCCAATGGAAAACCTGTTGGAGTCAATGGAATTTCTTCTCCTGATTCTAGTGGACTTTGCCTCAGGCCCAGAACGGACAGGATGTTAATATTGCAAAATCCTGAGCCCTCCTTTTGTTGCTCCTGAACAATAAAATACAGTTTGTTAGCTACAAGGAGAAAGATTTTTTCTGGGCTGTTGTGAACCCTCTGACTCTGCCTTCAGAGGAATCTGAAGATGCTCTGCGTTGTTTAAATTTAAAACCATTGATAGTTGCACACTGCACACAAAAAACTTGCATTTCAGCCACCTTAATTAGGCACAAGACAAAGAGAAAATTTTTTTTTTCCAAATTAAAAGCACTAAATCTTAATAGGGGGGGGGGAAAAAAGCATCGTGTACAAACATCTTGAATTAAAACTGGGTTTTTTTGGATGGGTGAAACAGAGCATGGAGTAAATCTCCTCAAATAAAATACCAGCACTCTGGAGGATTAGCTGCATGCTCTATTTCCCCCTCACAGATGTGCCACGGAGTGCTGGGCACTCACCCTGCTCTGCTGCAGTCAAGGTGTGTTATCTCCCTGGTGCAGATCCAGCCAGGCCTTGTCAACCTGTTGAACTCGGGGGCTTTCAAACTCTAGTTGTTTGTTGGAGGTGACAAAGTGATCACACTGCTGGGAAAAAAAAAAAAAAAAAAGAAAAAGAAAAAAAAAAAAGTAGTGTTTTTCCTCCAAGCTTTAGAGCAAAAATGTGATGTGTTAATTTATTTGGAGCCCCTCTTTTAAAGTGGCTGTAATTGGGGGGCTGCAAGGTAATTAATACGTCGCATTTTTGCCCTAGTGCATGGCTGCATTTGCTCATATGAAAAATGCGATTAAAGCAAACAAAACTGCATCTTGTTTTGTTTCCTGGTTGGGAATTTGGAGTCTTTGGGAGCTGAAAGTTGTTCCAGCTCCCAAGAAAGGAGCTTTGTCAGCCTTCAGGGATGAGCAGGTTATTTCTCACTCCTCATCTGCTCTGATGCACCGAGGTGAAAACATGTGCCAAAGTAATGTAGCAAACAGGGAACTGCCACGAAATTCTGGTGTCTTACACAAAAGTTGACCTTTCCAGGGAACTAAATCGGGAAAAGTCAGCGAGAACAAGGCACAGAGCATCATTTGTCACTCTCTAAAGCCCGGCTGTGCCCACAGCTGGAGCAGGCGGTGCTGCCTCCATCCCTGCTCCTCAGGAAGGGCACGGGAGGTCACAGGAGTCACCAAGGAAGGTGAGAGAAGTGATTCAGGCTTGGAGAGAAGGTGTGGGAGGGATGTGATGCTTTGCTCTGCAGAGGAGAAACCTGAGCACTGAGTTATAATCCCACGGCATGGGGGGGATCTTCAACAGATTGCACTTTTAAAAAAAATTATTATTTCTCTGTGTATAGATTTTGAAACACGTTACCTTTCTGTGCTTTCCTATTTTGTGCATTATAAGCTGTACACATAATTTTCCTCTTGAAAGCAAACCTGCATGCCTAGAGGCTGGGGTTGGGAGTAGTTAAATTAAATGCTCTTTTCATGGTGAAATAAGGGCAGTGGAGAAGAATGCTTAAAGAAAGGAACTGTGAAGCCATCAGGACATTATCTGCCCCCTAGGTCTGACCTCACAGCACGGCAGCTACATCCATCCAGCAGCTAAATGGTTTTACTCTGTAAAAATCTTTGGAAATAGATTTTATCTTTTTCCTTTTTTATTTTATATTTTTTCCTCGGGAACATATCAGAGCAGAGGGATTGATTTCTGGGAGGAAAATAAGCTTCATAGTGTAAATTATGTTAATTACTGAGTAAAATGCCAATATTAGAGGTATTTAGGCCAGCTTATGTGGAGATGCTCTGCTAAAACTCCTGCCCTCTTGTAGTTAAATATACACTGAACACAGATTTAAGAAATACTTTAATTAGGGTTTGTTTTGGGGGTTTTTTTCCAGAAAATGGGATTGGATTTTAGAAGAAATGGTTGCATAAGGAGGGTTAGATTAATTATTTGACCCAATTAACCCTCATGGTGTAATTCCAGATAATTTCTTTCAACCTCATCCTGTTTTCTCCAGACAGGGAATATTCCTGGAGAATTTCCACCAGATCTGGGAGGAAAAGCAGGATAGGGGGTGAGTGTTGGTCAGTGCTTCTTCCTGGGAACAGAGAGAGAAAAAGTGGGAAAATGGCAGAGTGGGCAAAAAAAAAAAAAAACAAAACCATCAAATGAACCAGTGTGATTTGCAAACAGAAAGAGAAACTTGGCCAAATAATTCAGTGCACGGGTTGGAGCAGCTCTGAGGGGTTATAACTGGTGTAACTCGGATTTATGTAACTTGTAATTCAAGCTGACACCGACTTTGCCACCACGGGGAGGGTCATTCTGTGCTGCTCTTGAGCAATCTCAACACTGAGCAAACCATCCCTCACACCATGCATTCAATGTTTACAGCTGACTCTCTGCTGGAAAAAATAGCTTTAATTTTGGGGGGGGGGGTCATTTAAAAAAAAAGGGGTTTTTTTGTTTTTTGGGGGTTTTTTTTGTTGGTTGTCGAAGTCATCTTTGTGTCTCTTGGCGGTTTTTTGAGGGCGGTGTCTGAGTTTCAGAGTTTTGTGCCAAATTCCTGTTTGCATTTTGGATCTTGTTTGAGAAGCCAGAGCCAGAGCCCAACTGCTGGTGTTTAGTGCTGTCCTGCACCACTGGTTTTTGTCATTTGAGGATTGCAAAGGATTTTCTCCTGGTTTTTGGCATCTGTACACGTGGCACGCGCTGCCCAAATCAAGGGCTGCGAGTGTGTGTAGCAAAATTAACAGAACCGAGTCCAAGCTAAAAGATGAGAGGAAAAAAAATCAAATATTGATGGAAGGAGCTCCTAATTTTCCCAGAAAGTTTATCTGGAGCGCTGCCATTCTGTTTTAATCCTCATGCCCAGAGCCCAGGCAAAGTGAGAGCTGGGATGGGAATGGTTTTCCTGGTGAAACCTCCCCTCAGTCTCCACCACTGTGCCCCAGCAACTCTTCCTCAGCTCCTCGTGTCTGCTGACCAAAGGGACTATTTTTTTTTTTTTAATTGCTAATTCCTTTTGATTTGTCCACGTGCAGTTCAGTTAATCTACAATTAAAATTTCCATTTTTTTCTAATGGAGTTTCCTGCTCCTGTTGCTGGCTGAGGGAAAAAGTTCCATGTCAAGAAATGGGGACTGAACCATCATTAGTGATTTCATGGAAACCTTCTAAAATGTAAGAGTTGAATTCCTTTTTCCCTCTTCAGGTCTGCTTCAGTTTGATTCTAGGCTTTTTTAATGCGAGGATTTTGTTTTATGCACCAAACAAAAAGGATTGTGTTTGCTCAGGTCTGGAGATTGCAGTGACTTTGGAGTTCTCATCCTTGGAACCCCAGGATGGTTTGGGTTGGAAGGGACATTAAAAATCACCCAATGCCACTCCTGCCATGGGCAGGGACACCTCCCACTGTCCCAGGGCTCCAAACCCATCCAGCCTGGCCTGGGCACTGCCAGGGATCCAGGGGCAGCCACAGCTGCCACCCTCCCAGCCAGGATTCCCAAAATCCAGCCTAACCCTGTCCTCTGGCAGTGGGAAGCCATTCCCAGTGTCCTGTCCCTCTATCCCCTGTAAATTGTCCCTCTCCATCTTTCCTGGGTCTCCCTTCAGGTGCTGGAGGCCAAGCTGGGTTCCCCCAAACTTCTCCTGTCCAGGCTGAACAACCCCAGCTCCTCTTCGTGACTCAGCCCAGTTCAGCTCCCCCAGAAAGGCCAGAACATCCACACTGGTGCTTTTCTCTGTTCCAGGAGTTCTTGCAGCATTTCTGCTTCAAGGTTTGGGAATATTTCAAATGGGAAATGGAAAGTTTCAAATGGGGATGAGCAAAGTGCATTTTCTCTTTTATCTTCACGTTTGCATAACTCAGAGGGGGCTCTGTCCCCTCAGTTATGTTCTGGGAATTCTGTGCTTCACTTCACGTGTGGAAGGGGGTGGAAAAGGCAGCCTGCCTGTAGGATCTGTAGGATTTTGGTGCAAATCCCTACTAATTTCCACAGAAGTACCTGAGAAGTGAACCTCTTCTGGGAGACACAGCTTTCCAAGAATTTGGTGGGATGGACTTTTTCACAAATCTGGATTACATCAAGCACAAAGCTGATTCAGGGGCTGCTCTTTGTCACTTTTTTGGACTCACCCTTAAGTCAAATAACTCCCAAATATTTTGAATTCCAGTTCTAACACTCACAGAGATGTTCTGTGAGCTCTCCTGCCAAGTTTTGCAGGTGCCAGCAGAAGTGTCCAGCTCATGAAGGGGCTGAGATTTGTGTGCCTGGATATTTGTATTCCTGTTTTGCATATATTTAAATGGCAGCATGGATGATGTACTTCAGGAAAGTTGGGAGTATAGTTTATTAGAAATATTTGGTGATAAATTATTTATTGAGGGAACTAAGTCAACCCTGAGTTCCTTGTCTGTAAACAATCCAAATATTGATTTTTGGAAATTATTGTACTAATGAGCTAGAGCTCAATTTATCAGAATAACATGAGGAACTGTGCAGCTAATAATGCTGTTTATTAGCGTGATATAATCAAATCAATGTTCATGTAAAAGCAACGTCATGAAGGTAAGAATTATGAGTGTGTATTGACGTGTCTGAGAAGGATTGGCAGAAAAAAAAATTATATCCAAGAAAAAACTTCATGGAAATTCTGCTACAGAAAGAGGGATGATCTCTTAAAAATATCACAATAAACATATTTATGAAGAGCAGTAGAGGTGAGGTCTAAGAGAGGATATTTTGCATTCTGGCTCCAAGATTCCAGCTCCAAAATGAGATCACAAACCCCAGCTCTGGGATTCCTGTTGCAGTCACAACATCCAGAGTGTCTAAAGCAGAAAGGCACCGACTGAATCCCATGGAGCTCATAGGTGGGTGTGTAATTGCACAAGATGCCAACGAGCTCTTGGCAAGGTGAAATAGGGGCAGGACTCTGCCAGGGAGGCTCAGGAAGTCTGATGGAAGTTGTTTGTTCCAGAATTCCAACAAATAATAGCTTTGGAGTGCTTGGAGTGCCCTGGGAGTGGCTTTTTGATGGGTGAATAACCAGCTGTGCTACTCTAGAATAATCTTGAGTCTTCTTAGTCCACTGTGATCAAGAAGGAGGCTGCCCAGGGGGTTAATCACTGCTTTCATGGGAAATTTCCCCTGGAGGATGGGGAAGGTGGGATAGGGACCTGCTGAGGTGAGGCTGCAGCAGCTGCCCAGCCCACTCAACCTGCCTTAAATTAACCCTTGTTTTGATTAGCTGGAATAATTTAGGATAATGAGATAGTTTTAATAATGATTAACATTAAATCCCCCCTTCCCTCTGGAACATCACTGCAGGATTTATATTCACAGAAGTTTATTTTTTTTTCTTAAGAAGCTCTGGGAATACACTGCTGAAGGAGAGAGGATTAGGCAGGCTGGGAGCATTGGGAATAAACTGCTGCAGGCCCAGGGCTTCCACAAATGGGATCAGAGAATCGTGGAATGCTTTGGAAGGGACATCAATGATCTTCTTGTTCACTCCCCTGCCATCCCTGGGACACCTCCCACTGTCCCAGTGCTCCAAGCCCTGTCCAACCTGGCCTTGGGCACTGCCAGGGATCCAGGGGCAGCCACAGCTGCTCTGGGCACCCTGTGCCAGCTCCTCCCCACTCTCCCAGCCAGGAATTCCTTCCCAAAATCCCATCCATCCCTGTCCTCCGTGTGTTTGAAGCCAGTCCCTCTTGTCCTGGCACTACAAGCTCTTGTAAATGGTCTTTCTATGTTTTACAGGCAGGGATGAACATCCACCTTTGAGTCCAGAAAAAGGGAGAAGCACTTCATGGGAAAACTGTTCCTGAACAGGAAAAGAAAAGCATAAAAAGTGTTTTCTTTCTGCCCTTTTTTTAATGACAGCCTTTTGTATTCTGGGTCATTGCCATTACAGAGTGCTGAGCCAGTGGACAGGACAAGGGACCTAGAAAAATGCAGAATGGGTGAGACAACACCAAGCTTTCCATAAATTATTTCACCTAAAATTCAAGAATGTCTCCATCTCCCAGATCCTGGCTGGACTTTGCTTATTGGATTTTGGCTGGCTCAGAGGGGAGTCCAGAAACTTTGATCGATGTCAGAGCTGCTGCTGCATCTTTAGGAGTGAAGATCAAGGGAATAGAGAAACCACAGCTTTGGCAGGATGCAGGAGTGTGGGACAGTGAGCTAAATTAATATAAAATATGTTCACACCTTTGCTGCTGCTGCAGCAATTGCTCTGAGCTGGGCACAAACAGAAAAAGCAGTTCCCAATTATTTATCGTGGCTGGGAGTGCACATCATTACTGAAATGTGAGCCTTCACCTGTTACACTTCTGCTGAAGGATTTATCAGCACTGACACTTCCCTATTTAGGTCAGTCCCAACAGCATCCCTTTGCCTTTCAGAAATCATTTAATAATCAATCTGGGAGCTCTGTTAAGCACAGGCTGGGAGTTCATTGTCATCTGGCAAAACCCCAGCCTGCACATTTGGATTTGGCTGTGCTGGAGAAGAGGAATCATCCTTTCGTCCACCAGAGAAGCTCAAAACAGGACAAGTTGCCAATTTTCATATCCCAGCCACAAGTGGAAGAAAAGATATGGAGTATCATGCATGAGATGGTTAAAAAATCCACTTTTTTTTTTTTTTCTCATGTGAATTAGAAGTCTAGACTGTTCATTTGAAATATTGCAGCTACCACATCAATAAGAGATAAGAGAAATCTCAGTCCTTGCCTCCAAATTAATCAATTGCACATTGATCCAAAACCAGAGAAAATAATTTTGTAGTCTTTTCCATCTTTTCCTTATCAGAAAGTGATCAGTATTTACACCAAATTCACGTGCTTCCTTATCTTACTTGCAGCTAAGAATGTTTTTTTTAAAATACTAAATACTTTCAGACTTTTAAAAATTGGCAGAATGAATAAACGAGCATTTTTTTTTTCTTTGGAGGGAGACCTCAGCCCCTGTGTGGAGGCAGGGGATGGTCGTGGCACAGGGGACAGGGGTGTGGGGATGAAGGGAACTGGAATGGGAATTGGACTGGAAAGAGAGGAAGGAAAGGCTTGAAGAGTGTGCCAGGACTGTGCTGGTGGCTGCAGCAATGCACAGATGCAAACGTTCCTCATAGGGTGAAGGCAGAGCTTAGCCTAATAAATGATTCTTTTCATTAAAGTTTGGGATGGATTTAAGATTAGTGAAATCCCCTTTGGAAAGAGAAATGGGCCAAAACCTGCAGCGTCCACAGGGGTTTAAAGGTCTTTTAAACCTCTGTTGTCCCAGTGGCTGTCCTTCTTCCCTTCTTCACCTCAGCCTCTCTGGTGGCTCCTCTGTGTCCCCCTGGTCACTCTGGACCTGCTCTTCCTTCCTTTCCAGGCCCCCTGATTTAAATCTGGGGAGTTTAAATTCAGAGATTTGGGTTCCCAGTGCTGGTGAATCTTGGACTGGATTTTCTCTCCTACAGCTCCTGTTGCCCCCAGGGTTGTTAATTCTGATCACAGCTGAGATGAGTGGAAATGGAGTGAAAGGAGCAGCCCTAAACCTGGAACCTGAAATACATCCAGAAGCTTCCAAACCACTGAAGCCAGCTGAAGAACTGTTGAGATGAGGTGCTGGCAGAGAGCACTGGCTTGAGCTCCAGCCCGTGCCCCTCTCTGCCTTGGCGTGAAGAAAGCACCAAATTCCTTTCAGATTATTTCAGGTATTCAGCAAGATGACATCATTTGTGCTCTCGAAAATATCTGGTCCTAACTGGTTAGAAATTAATTTTAATATCTGATTTTTAATGTTTTTAAATGGATATTGTAGCTTTGACTGCCCTCATGATCTCTAAAGGAAAACAGTGGTTTTTTTAACAGCTGGTGAAGTTCTCAGCCTCGGTGATATCCTTGTGGTGAGGATTTCAGGTGCCTAAATCAGTCTTGTGTGGAAGAAATCCTCTTGCCTGCTTTGTACCCTTTCAGTTCCTTGTGTTGTTCCTGAATTTTTACATCAGGAGACTGGAGAGCAGGATTCCACCATCCCTCTGTGGTTGTAAGTCTGAGTTTTTTATTTATTTCTTATTTCCCTTGTGTCCAAGGCAAACAAGGCTGCTTTAGAAAGTTTTCCATGTCCATGATGATTCTTATTGACTCTTTCCAAAAGCCATCAGTCCGATGGGATGCTCCTGAGCACCTGAAGTTTCAGGAGGGAATCAGGGATTTTATTTATTTATTTATGTATTATTTTATTTATTTATTTATTCATTATTTACTTTATTCTAATATTTTCTGTAGGCTTTTTCATCCCCCTTAAATATCCTAAAGTTTCAGCTGCTTCTCCAGCACAAGGCCTGCTCTCAGCTGCTGGAAATGATTCCCATCATTTTCCTGCTTTGCTACAATTCACTCTGGAACTCCTAAGGGCACCTGCATGGGTCAGCCTCTCCTCCTGTATCCATCACTTTGTATTTCTTAGCACTCAGTTCCTTTTTCCCCTCCTCCTGAACATTGATTTAGGCTGGATCTTCCAAGGAAAGTTTGGGAATGCAGCCCTGCCAGCATTTGCATTTTGGTGATGGTGTCTCATTTCCATGTTGGATGAGGCTCCCTTGTAGAGTTTTCCTGCATCTCTCCCACAGCTTATCCCGAATGTTCACTTCAAGTAATTTTATCTGGCTGGAAGGATATTTCAAATTTATTTTTTAAACGTGTCTGCCGGCAGAGTGTAATTTGTGAGGGGCAGACAATTTTCTAAATCAAAGCGGAATTCCTCTGCACGTACGGATTATATTTCCTGTGATACCTGGAGAGCACATGGAGTTATATTTTATTACAGCTGAGCAACAAAGGGAAGTAGAACACTTTGGAACATATATAAATAGGGTGTATTTTATGTCAAGCTTCATGAAAGATTTCAAGCTTTGATTTCTGGCCTGATTACAATACCTTTAATTTATAGATATTTTTTGCTGCTCTCCATTAAGATTTTTGAAAATTATATTTTGAAGCACAGTCAGCCTTGGTGATCTTGAAGGTTGGAAGGGACCTTAAAGCTCTTATTCCACTTCCTGCCATGGGCAGGGACATTTTCCACGATCCCAGGTTTCTCCAAACCCCGTCCCAGCCTGGCCTTGGAAACTTCCAGGGATGGAGCAGCCACATCTTCTCTGTAGAACCTGTGCCAGGACATCCCCACCCTCCCAGGGAAGAATTCCTTCCCAAAATTTACATTCCCTGGGATTTTTCAGGGTACTCTGCCAATTCTCCACAGTGCTGAATGTTGAGGGTTGCACTGAGAGGTGTGTGATGTGTCTCAGGGGTGAAATGATGATGGTGAGTACAGCTCAGAACAGTTCTCCAGTACAGAATAGAAATATATTTTTTTTTTTATATCTGTATATAAAAATATATTATTATTCTGTATACATATACAGAATATAAGTATATTTATACTTGTTGATATATTATATATATAATATAATAATATATTAATAGATACTTTATTAATTATATATACTTATATATGATTATTAATACTATATATTCTATTATCTTTATCTTAATATAGATAATATTATATTTATATCTATATAGATATAAGTACAGATTATTATATATATTTTAATACAAATATTCTGTCTTTATAGATATATAAAGACAGAATATTTATATATAAAGCTCAGGTCTGCGGCTTCTTAGTGCTGTGCTTTTCCCCTCTCCAGCCCCATGAGTTCCTTGTGCCTCCTCAAAAGTTTAAAAAATATTTCCTCAGGAAACTTTCCCGAAGTGTTTTATTAAAATTGGGCTCCTCCTGACACATTGATGAAGTTCTTCTCTAGTGGAAGCTCCAATGATTTTAATTTCATCAGGAAAACACATGAAAATCAAGCAAGAGGAAAACCATCAAACCCTAATAAATCTTTTAAAACAAATTAAAGTGATGGCTGAGCTGACATATTCAATTTTCAATAAAAAAGGATTTTCAGCAAGCCACAGGCATTACTCAAAGACTTAAATCTGCAAAACCAGGATTCTGCTTGTTTGTTTGCACTTTTGAGTGCATTAAATCAACTGGGTGGCTGATCTGTGAAACACCACCCACACTGTGGCTCCCAATGCTGGAAGCTGCTTTTAAATAGCAGATAAACACAGAAAAAAAAATGACTTTTCCATGAACTTTCTGTGCATAAATGGTGTGAAGTGTTATGTTTGGGTCATCTGCCAGTCAGATAATTAAGGATAAGGTGAAGATTTTGTGTAGTCACAGTTAAAGGATTTGTTCCTAAATTTTTCTACTGAGTAGTGTTGGATGTAGCCTAAGTGAATTTGCTTTGTTGCCTGCTCAGTTGAACCTATAAACACTAGGAAAAAAAAATCCCAATTCTGACAGGAAAACTTCATTCCTCCAGGTGTCCTATTTAAGGATAATGCACGACAGGAATAATCTGAATCATGAAATTACAAAGCAGGGTATTGGTGCAGGTGTTTCAGTGTGCAGACAGCAGTGCTGTGGGAAGGAAATCTTTCTGGGGTTCATATGGGGTTCAGATGAGCCTGAAGGGAAATGTATGGATGAAAATGATGGTTTGGGGCTGGGATTGCTGGTTCATGTGCCTGCCCCTGCCTGGAGTCCAAGGAGCCTCCTCATTTCCCCCCTCTCTGGTTCTCCAGCCCCAGGGCTCATTCCCAGTCAGGCTAACAAAGGCAAACCCCACATCCCTCCTGCTTCCATGTCCTGTATCCTTCATTTCTCTTGTCCTGTGTCACCTTTTTCACCTGGAGAACAGAGGGCTGAGTCCCTAATGCCTGAGTAAACTCCAGAAAACAATGCACTGTTTTCTAACAGCAACCACAATTACTCTGACTTTACCCACAGCCTTAGCTTGATGTATTCCTGATTAATTAGGCAGCACTTTTTCAAGCATGAAGCAGTTTTAAAATACCCTTTCAGGGCTAACAAGTGGTGCACGTTGTATGCCACAGTTTTTACAGTTGAGTTTATTCAGCTTTTGATGATTTGTGCATCCTGCCCCACAGTCCACCTTTGGGTCTCTAACTCGTTGCCTTCAAAGCTGGGGCTGCTCTTTTTATAAGGAAATAATTAATACTGGTGGCAGAAAAACACAAGGTGTGAATGCAGCAGGAAGAGGGTTATAGCCTCTAATTAAAATGAGTACAGGAGTACAAAAGAAATTCCTCTTTTATAATTATCATCTATATTATACTTTTAATGAGTAGAACATCAGGAGGTGGGATGTTATTGATTGCTCCGAAGCTGAGCTCCTCGAGGCACTTCAGCTTTTTCCAGGTAAACTTTATTCAGCTTCTGGTGTGTAGGACATAAATCTTTATTGGGGATGGTGTGTCAGTAACAGCATCATAAAACTGACTGCCGAATATTCCTGGTAATTTGTGGTGCTCTGCAAAGGTCAGCCCTGGGCTGTGGGAGAGGGGGAGCAGCTCCCAGCATGGGCACCAATTTATTTGGGAATTTCTGCCTGGTTAAATGGCTGTCAGGCATGACAGCTGCATTTAGAGCAGGAGTTAATGCTCCAGAATCTGGCAGGACTCTCTGACTCTCCCGACCTCATCTTTAATTCAGTCCCAGATTTCCATTTTGGTGGGCACGGGACAGATGTATCACATGGAGGGACTGATTCCTGTTTTTATTGTTAATGGTTTCTACCCTCGTGGTGCTGATTTTGTTGTTGTTGATGTCCATCCTGTTCACCAGTCCTGAAATGGAGGCAATCATTTAAAGCCCTCTAATACAGGGCAATAAAAACTTCCTCAAAAATTACTGTGGAGCTATAAGGTTTAGGCAAATGTTCAACCTCTGCATGCCCAAAGTCCACCCCAGAATTAAAAGGGAAAAAACCCCACCCCCAACTAATATCAAGAAAAAACACCCCCAATTAATATCAGTTCCTCAAAACACTTTTTATTTTAACCCACAGCATTCCTGCTCTGAGATTTGTTGTCATTTAGGGTGATTTTAGGAGTACACCAGTTCCTTTATGTTGATTGTCTATTAGAAATCCTCCTTCCTCCAGGTTAAGAGAATGTTATGTATCAGAAATTCCATAAAGATTCTCATTTGCTGCTGGCACAGAGCTTTTCCTTTCTTTAGAAGGACACTCTGTCAGCAAGAAAATATTTTCTGGCAATAATTTAATTGGGAGGGGAAAAGGCTCGCTCTTCTCTTTCTCACTCCAACAAAAAGGCTGCCCATGATTTTGTTTTGTGAACCATGGCACAGACATGGACTCAATTCCATTTCATCCCATCTCCAAAGGCATTGCTGCTTTGAGTTCCATCTCAGAGCTGCCTGTCCCACCCCCCTCCCCACTCATTATTTTGTTGTTGGAGTTAAATTGGAGTTTGATGGTTCAGTGTTTTAAAATCAGCAGCAAACCTCGAGTTGGAAGAGCATCCCTTCCCAAACTGATCCTGAACTTGAAAGTGCTGAGAGCTGAGTTGTCTCTCGTTGCTTTTAATTATCCTCAATCCTGCTGAATGCCGAGCTCACATTTCAGTGTCTGTGTTCTGGAAATTGTCTGTATTTTATTTACGCAGCTGCAGGTGAGGTGAGGATAAAAAGAACTTAAGAGTAAGCTGAGCATTAAGAGCTTGAAACAAGTTGAGTGCTAATTGTGTTACTAATGCCACCTTCATCCTCTTTTTGATGACAGAAAATTTTAAAAGCCCACACTTGTAGATCTGTTGTGCAGATTTTCAGAGCCACAGCAAAGTTCTAGACAGAGCAATTTCTTTGCATGAAAAAAATATGGAGAGGACACTTCATATACAACTGATAAACTGCCAGTTGATTTAGATTCAGTCTAATTGCTACTTTAAGACTTTTCAAAATTTAGTCTGGAGCTTATAGGAAAATTTCCTCTGGCTGTAAAGGGAGATTTGATAGATCCTGGGGAAAAAAAGAAAATGTGTGTGTATATCTATCTATCTATCTATCTATCTATCTATCTATCTATCTATCTATCTATCTATCTATCTATCTATCTATCTATCT
>VZUI01042044.1:0-54123 GCA_013401135.1 Cettia cetti
GGGGGGGGGGGGTGTTGTTTGTTGGTTTTGGGGTGGTTTTTTTTTGGTAAGGATCTGGCTATACAATTTCTCTTCATATTGAGATGAACCCCTATGGCTAAATCCCTGTGAGGAAATATGCCTCCTTCATAGGTCCAGACTTAGCAAATCAATTATATTTCCACAAAATGGAGAAGGCAATGGTACAGAAAGACAATAAATTAAGCCCACTGTTCTGGACATGTGATCCTTGATGGAATACTTTTTTATTTTATTTATATATATTTTAAAAGAGATTTTTGCTTTAAGCATTGCATCACTTGCTTAGAATAAAGATTATGGGAGCTGAGACTTTACTGACATCAACTACAATAATACAAACCATCTACATCTTCTTTATAAAAGAAGAAAGACATCAGTAAGTGAAAAAAGCAATACATGTCTACTTCCTGCTGAATAAAGCCCAGTTTTGAGGACAGATGCTTGGATGGTGTGCAATAATAATCTGTCTTTCTACAAAAACTGTCACTCTGTGTCCTATAAAAATTTAATAAAGCAAGCATGTAGAGCCAGATGGTAATTTCCTGTTATTAAAGGTTTAAGGGACAAATTAATCTCTGTTGTACCCTCCATTGACTTCAACACTGTCTCTATTGACTTGAATGAAATTATGTTGCAGATAATTTGGATGTGGGTTCTGGAGGATGAGAACTATTTAGGTACCTTTTAGGGAGTCATCTGTGTAAAACTTCTACATTTCACATAACTGCCATAAATCTGTATCTGCCATGTCTGTATGTCTGGACACAACATCACCATATAGTTCCTTGCACTTCCAAGACACCAGCTTTGCCCTGTACCGTGGAACATGGTGCTAAGGTTTTGGAAATAGCATGGTCGCCACAACTGGGATATATTTCTGTGGCACTGTGTTGTGCAGAGGTACCCCAAGACTCATATGGCCCACAAAAGACAAAGTTGAATGGGTTAATGTGTGTTCAGGTTCAGGTGGGAACACGCAGACTCCTTCCCTGGAGGAGGGAGTTTTATGCTGTCTGATGCAACACTGTGGATCATGTGCAGTCCTCTGGTGGAAGACCCCAGAAAGGAGTCTGAGGGTACTTTGGGGATCTTATATGCCCCTTCTAATGACATGACCACTGTTCGACCCGTGCTTAGCTCTTCTTTCTGTACCGGTGCCATCTTCTGCCTAAATATTAAATATTAAAAGAATAAAAGGCATGAACTTTATTTTCCTGTGATTTGGAGAACAGATGCAAAGATTGACTAGTTTTACATATGCCAGCCATCCAGAATTTAAACTACTTGAGCACTGATAGCTGCTGAGCTGGAGTTTTGAAGAAGCAGAGTGTTTGAAGAGGTAACGTGCACCCCAGGGGGCAGACAGTGGGGCTCAATAAGGTCTGACCAGACCCCACATTTGCTTCTCAGTACAAGCATCCAAATCATAACCAACCTGGGATACCTCTAGCTGCTACAGTCTCCAATGCTGTAGCCCAGTTGAGGAAATGAATCTCAATTTAATGTGGGTATAGAACTATAGCAGTTGAAGATTTCTTTAGATGCAACACAAAAAAAAAAACCCCTGACAATTTTTTTTTTTTTTTTTTTTTTGCATAAGACAACACTGTGGTGTCTTTCATCAATGATATAGACCATCTGATATTATACAGGAATGTCAGTGTCAGTATGTGTGACAAGCTGAAAAGTAATTGTAAATAAAAAACCCCATAGTTTTAATCTATTTCTTTTTCTCTATGAGCAGAGGATGGTTTTCTGGTTATAATGAAGATGAACAACTTCATCTCTGTGCTTTGCTCTGGAGATACTGAGAAGCGAGGAATATTGTGATTCCTCTTTCATTTCAGAAGTTGTTTGCAATGTACCTAATTAGTCCTGGTAGAAACAAAAGTGAGAGCAACATAAACTGCAGAAGGAGTTCAATGTATCTTGCTTGACTTGGAAATTGTGGCCAAATATAGTAATTTGAAAGCAAAAATATCCTTACCTTCCTTACGTTCCCTGAATAAGTTATTTGAATAGGAAAAAAAGTAAGAAATTTCCTTTCACTTTACCACTTGAAAACAGAACTTTGAATCAGAATAGATTTTGTTTATCCACTCACCTACAGCAACTTAGGGCTTTGATAAAGCCCTTATTACTGTTAAACAGAAATGTTAGAGGCAAAGGCATTAGCCACTGCTAGAATGTGCTGTATGTAATGTGCACTGGTTACAAATAGCTTGGAGAAAGTTGAGAACTCATGAAGTATTTGGCTCTAAAAAAAACCCCAAACAAACCACAGAAGTTCTTTATTGAGCCCAAACAGCTGCAGTTGTGTACATATTTCCAAAACCGTAAGATAATGAATTTTGGTGGGGTTTTTTGTTTTGTTTTGGGTTTTGGGTTTTTTGGTGGTTTTTTTTTTTTTTTTTTTTTGGTTAGAAGTATTTTATTTCATTCTAAGGTATGAACTGAATGTACTGCCCTTTGCCAGTGTGATTAGACTGTGAACAGTCAAAGTGAATGCAAGCAACAGAAATGAATGACGTGGGAATCTGACCAAGATTTTCAACTCAGAAAGTCTGGGTTTGGATAAAAACAAATCTTGAGGCAAATTTCAGGATTGTAGGTGTACCACTGATTAGAATATAAACCCCAGGAATTGAAATTGTGTTGTCTATCTAACTCAGCAAGGACTTCAGCGTGTTTCAGTGTGGCACAAGGAGGATGTTGAGAAACAGGTTCTTGCTATGCAGAGCCTCCTGGGGAGGAAGGAGGGAATATTGGAGCAGGTGGAAAACAAGTTGTTCTTGGATTGCTCAGGCCATTAATATGACTAATGCCATGAGTCAAATGAAGAGAAGATAGAGACAAATCTCAGGCTCCTTAAGAGATGTTTGTTTTCAAAGGTATTGGAGTGTACAGACTGTGAAAGTCAGGCCATTAGAGATGTATTTCCATTTCTGATGAAGCACAGGTCGAACTTAACTACAGACTCAGGATCATACCTAAGCCACCTAAGCCTGACTTCTAGTGTGGAACAGCCCAGGTTTTTATCCTTGCTGCTTGGACGCCATGTGAGGAGTCAGAATCCAGGCCACAGAATGTGGGTAAGCACAAGGTGATTGTCCAAGGCTTTGTTACAAGGGGAAAATGGATCAGGATGATTGCCATACTGAAGAACAACTTTTGCCTGTGATTACCCCTTGTTCTTCCTAGCCTGATGTTTCCACAAAATACGCTGAACATCACTGGTGCTTTCGGGACACCAGGACTTCATTCACACTTCCCCAAGTAAACATGAAGAATGGCAGAAATTAATAAAGGGATAGAAAATAATGTCATGTCTCTGTTGTTAGGTCCTGTGTGATTTCTACGCTCTCCCACAGGACAGTTTTGCTACTGCCAGTGATGGGATATGACAAATAGACTGAACTTCATTGTTTGCCTTTCTGAGATATAGGGATTAGTATAAATCACAATGGATCTTGTATGTTCCTGCAAAGTCAAGCCTTGGCACCATAATCCATCACCTCCACTGCAGTGGTTTTCCCAGTGTATCCTCTTCAATGCACCAGCATAACACTCCAATGAGGGAAATACAGATTGGTTGCTGATCTGTTTCCTAATGGCTCCTACGTGTACATTTCATCGAAATAATACTCTGATATTTCCATCTGAATTCCTCATTTCCAAGAGCTGCTCAGGAGTCAAGAAACTGAAGTTAAGGCTGCTTTATATGAAATATCAATTTTTGCCTTTGGTCTTTTTTGATGAAGGGATCTGACAGACCAAAATATCTTTTGAGAAAAATTATTGGCAAGTTATTTCCAGAAAGCTACACGACAATCTTTACCCACCTCTTCTTTATCACCTTGATATTCTTTGCAAAGTATTTTCCATTTAGCTCTATATAATGATTGTTAAAATCACCCAGAACCTCATTTTTTAAAAAATCATAAATATTTTAGTCTAGTTTTAGCCTTTTATAGATTGTGCCCTGAAACAATGCTTGAAGCTATGAAAGATGCATTTTTCCTTCAAATCAACGTTGTCTTACTTTGGTGCTGTTCAGAATTAGTAAACTGAGGGAGGTAACTTAACAGCTTTCGGGTAAAACCTATGCTGTTTTCCTTTCTGTGAAATGTCCATTCCTGCTAGGCACAGAACAGAACTCCTCACACTGTGAACGAAGAACTAGAGGAGAGACCCAAGGAGGCTGTGGATATCTGCAGCCTAGGTAGATTTAAAAACTTTACTAGACAAGATCCTGAGCAATCTGATTTAACTTTGTGGTTTTCCCTGCTTTGAGCCAGAGAGCAGACTAGATGATTGTAAAAGTTCCTTTCAAACTAGGTTATTCTGTGAGTCCATATTACCTGCACAAGTTTTTCTGTGGCCTTTCTCTGACTCCTGGGGGGGAAAAAAGGGAAATGCCTTATGTATAAAAGATCGTGAATATACCAAAGTTAACATATTTATTCTCAGTAAAATCATTACCAGAGGGTACACATTCCTGGAGGGCACTATGAAATGTAGTTTAAAATGCACCCTGGACATCCAACCCATACACATGAACCTTCTGTGTACGCTCCATGGTTTGCAGAAATGGAGTAGCTGCCTTTGCAGTGTGGTATGTCATAAAATGTTTTCTTTGAGAGCCTATAATGACCTTTAGGTAAAATACAACTTGAAGTGTATACTGTAATGAGATTTTCAGGTATTCACAAAGTAAAGAACTTTTGACCTGAAAGTCAACTAAAATTCTTGCACATCTTCTTAGAACTTCATAAATACTGTTGGATCTACCACTGTAGATTCCAGAATATCTTCAAAAACTTAAAAACCTCTGAAGTTATCTTTGACTTTGTCTTTGCAGATGTCATGACAGGTCTGTTGCAGAGGATCTGGGTACAATTTTTCCCTTAACAAGATAAAGTCTTTCTAAAACTGAGGAATATATCCCTTCTGCCACTGGGGCAAATTTATAGAGAGCCAAGACTCACCTCAAAAGGAAGCAGGCTCCATTTTGATTCTGTTTCCTCTCTGACAGCATACAGATAGGAAGTGTTGGGGTGCAGCTGGGGGTGGAGATGAAGCTCTGTCGGGTCATCCTGTGCTGGGTTCAGAGTGGCACAGGTCAGCCCCACATAGGAACATCCTGATCACTGATGGATTTTACATTCTTTGTTTAGTAGGTCACTAAGGCAAAATCTTTCGAAATTAAAGTGCCAAATGATGCTTGGGCTGAATGAGTAACCCTGCCCTGTGGCATGGGTGCATTTTCCAGGACGACTGAAGCGTTACTGCAGGTAACAATCACTTGGCTTGTGCTCTGTGGCAGGCAGTGGTTGAAAACAATCTTGAACTTAACAAGAGTTGGCTTGGTTGCCAGGCTTAGGATTTTCAGGCTGTCAGGTCACAAAAAGAGATGTTTTCAAGAAATCCCCTGGAAGAATTGTAAATAGTGACACACCAGGTTGTCAGTGGTCAGGACATTCTCTTGTGTGTGTAAATAACAAGAAAAACATCTCTGGTACTAATACACTGAGCACTTAAACAAAGATTAGAAGTCACAGGGGTGTCAAACAGTACCCACTGTGCTGCTTTCTGTGTGCCTGTAACTAATGGCTTATCTGGACACTGTCCTCAGGAATCCTCACACTTCAAGAGATGAAATGAGTTATTTTGTTGTTAGCAAAGCCTTAAATTGCTTCTCCTTCAAGCCTTTAATACACAGAGCAAGGTTTGAAAACGTCAATTTTCTTTAAGTTGAGGAATGTCCTCTCAACAGTGAAGGAAAATGTGTATTTTGGCTAAAGTAGAATAGCATTCACCTGGAATCCTTCAGTGCAGAGACATTAGAAGAGATGCAGCACCAGAGGAACTATAATTCTCTCCCTACTCAATATTTTGAATGTAATAATTTTCATAAAAAATATTCTATGAGACCAAATTCTACATTTGTTCATTACAGGAAAAAAAATTGCAGAAATGTTTTTTTTATTTTCCTTTAGTGCTGTATTTCACCATGTAGATGTCCCAGAAATCCATTTACAGTTCACTTACAAGATCCACCCAGAAAGATTTTGATCTCTAAACATGACAAGAAAAATCATGGTTACTTCAGTCTTTCCAGTGCAACACCCTGTACATGTCCATTACTGCAGACTTTCATTGTAAGAAATGGTCTTGGGAGCTTGAGTAAGAAAAGGCTAGTTGTGTCCCAGTTCCACAATGTGCTTAATTACATCTATGATTGTGGGCCTGCTGATTGTGATGGGATCAAAGTCATCAGCTTAAATCAAGCCTGTGCTTTGGAGCAAGATTCTGTGAAATCAGCTGCTATACATCTCATGCATCTAAAGCTTTAAGACTTAAATGTATGGCTTTATGAAATGGCTGCAATGTAATTTGCCAAGGTGAGTTTTAAGTAGAATGAGTTGGCAATACGCCAAATTAATTTAGAAGGCTACATAAACAGTAGTCTAGACAGAGTTGCAGATTTTTTTTTCTCCTGCTACACTCATACATCTTGTATTCTCTGTAGGAAATTTCTAGCTCTCCTACTCAATCTATTTAATGAAAAACATACTTGAAATAACATTAAGACTTGCATTTCCTAATGCTTCCTACTCCTCTTCACAGCCTAGTGATAATGAAGAGGAAGTTTTGTTCTGGGCTGTTTCTCAGCTTCTAGAGCACCCACATAACAGACACATGTGAAAATGACTCAAAAAGTGATGAACAAAATCTCACTACATCTCCATCTTGCTCCTAATGACACACTTTTATTCATTTCTCAAGCTGCAACAATCATGTCAGTCCCAAGAACATTACAGCCCTTTAAATATTCTAAACAAGGGTGAGTTTTGCAGTATTCACATTGTTCATTTAGCCACAAGAAGTTTTAAAATGTTTTTAACTTATGACAAGATTCAGGCTGAGAAAGAAGTATCAAATTAAAGTATCGTAAGAGAAAAATTTAACAAACATCAACCACGGGCCAAATCAGCAAGGAAAAGGAAACAGCCCAGTTTTCCCACTAAAGTGAACAAGCCTTAACATTTTGGAGGATGAGCTGATGTGCACACAGCTGTGCAGCATTGGTATGGGAGAGGTCACTACTACTCTCTAAGGATTCATTGCAAAGCATGAGTAAGAATTGAGTCTGGCTTCTGTTGTAAATCTGTCTTGATGGTTTGGACATCTTTAAGTCTTCTGACAGTCAAAATCATCTGTGCTTTGCTGATCAGCTGCTCACTTTGACTGCAAGGACAGGAACAATGAGTATTGTCCTTTGACCACAGCACTCCTGTTTTCCAAAATAATGGATTTTGTTAATGTTCTGCCCCTGCAGGAGGTACTTGACCTTGCAGGAGGTAAATGACTGTCTAGGCACAGTCTCCATGTCCTCCCGTTTTTCTAGACTCTATATTCTTTTATCATTTTTCTGCCTCTTAATTTTTCACAGCTCAGTTTTATGAAATGTCTTATTGCTTCCCACATGTCTCATTCTTGCATTTGCTTTTCCTCTACATTTCCTTCTTCTTATCCTCTCCGTGTTTTGCTTTTGCCCTTTGCTTCTCACCTAACCATCAGGCACAGCACTTGGATCAATAGCTTCCCAGAGCTTGGCTAAACAAACAAGGCAGAATTTTTCCCAATGTTTTCTCAGCGTCAGTACACTGGGAAGTAAAAGTTTTAACTGTAGCGAGTGCTGAACCAGATCTGATCTTGTCAATACACCAATAATACGATGCATTTCACCCAGAACTGATTGAAGATTCATATCTTCCTTCCTTCCTTGATCTAAATAATACTAAGACCATTAAAATTCTTGGTTTGTGACCTGAAAATTCAGATAAGACACCAAGTCACAGGGGTTTCTAAAGGAAAAATGCCTTCCTGACCATGTGATTGCGGAGAACTCTCCATAAAAAAAGCAACATCATGCTGATCATACTGAAGTTGTGAGGGTGGTGGTGATTGAGGTGGTTGGAAAGGAGAGCTTGGATAGATTGCCATCTTTATAACAGACAGTTTAAAAGTTCCTGGATACTTGTGTGGTGTTACAGATGCTGAAACTTTACATCTCTTTTCTAAAGTCCATCCATCCTGATGTGTTTGAATACATTTTAGGCTCTGCCAAATGGTATTCTTTGCTGGAAAACTGGAAAGGTATTTTCACACAAGTTAGGGAACTCAGGAGACTTCAATAAAGTCCTTGAAAAGATAATGCAAAGTTTCTGGCACTTCTAGAGAGTGTTCCAGAGCAGAACTAAAAACAGACTCTTGTGTTGTCCTCCTCAGATTTCCATACCTCTCCAAAGACCCTGAAGAGAAATCAGGAAGGCTGCATTCCTGAGCCAGGTGCCTGAACATAGTGGTCCACTGCCAGGGACAGCTTTTCCCATATTTTCTAAGAGAATTCAAAAGATTGGGAGCAGTGCATGAGGAAGCAAACAAAAGAGCAAGAGGGTAGCACGTAGAAGTACTTAAATGGCAAAAAGCATGGATGCTTTCTGTAGCTCAAGTGCTGGAGAAATCTCAGGCAGTGAAGAGGAGAAGCTAGATGAGGCATTTTCAGCTTTCTAGTAGTTTCAGGGTAAAATAATTGCTGTTAAGATGTTGTGTTCTAATATTTAGGTCCATTAAACAGATTAATTTGGATTTTGGATGTGAACATAACCTAAGGGCGAATACACAAATAGTTGCTGGCTGCCCACAAGGCACTGGGATTATGATCTGTGGACTTTTGAACTTCCAACAAAGAGCTCTGTTTAAGGGTCTGGGACTATGTGTGACTGCGTAATGGCTTGGAAACATGTATAGTATTATTGTCAGATTTATCTGCAAAACCATGGGTAGCATAAGCAAAACCTTATCCAAGAAAACTCAGTGTAGGGGTCACCTTATACTCACAAAGTTATCAGCTAAAATATTAGATGATCTGAAAGAATAAGGTCATACAGAGCTCCTGGGAGCTGACTAACCTTTAACTTGTCATGAAGAATAACTCTTCTTTATTTAGTTGTTCTTTCTTAGATTATCCTACCTTTAAAACCCACTGCCTTCTCATTTTTGTCCTCCCAGTGCAAAAATAGCAATGGTTGTTGATTTGCACCCAATGTGATTTTTTGTTAGGATTTTTTTGTGCATTTCTTAATGCTTTTTGTGAAGAAGTTTACGTTCCAAAATTAGGAGTGGCAAAAGGAGGAGGAAACTTCACCTGGCCAGCACCATCAAAACACACACACACAAAAAACCCAAAACCAAAACCAACCAAACAAAAAAACCCTGTGAAAAAAATGTTGTACTGACAATTGGAAAAAACCAAATTTGTTGCTAATCTACACGAATTTGAGGTTACTGGAGTGCTGGAGATAATAGACTTGAATATTTCCAGTCCAGAAGAACCAACTAATTTTTGTAGATTATTTTGAATAAACAGCTATTTAACTTTGCTAACACTAGAGAATGTGTAGCCTCTACTACAAAACCAAAACCTCTTGGCAAGATTCTTTTGCTGACTTGTCAAAAATCCCCTCATAAAAAAAAATTGAGAGTTTTTCCTTGATTTTGGAAGCAAGTCTATGTTAAACAGTAACTGCTGTCAAAAATGCAGAGTTTGGTTCTCTCAACTAAAGACTTCAGAAGCACAGAAGAAATAAGAGTGTATGCATGGAGGCCATCCTTTCCAGAACAAGAGGTAGATGAGGACCATTTATTCTTCCAAGGACAGAGCAAATACTTCATGCAGTGTTCTATTGGGTTCTTCTAAGTGAGATTGAAAACAGCATGTCAAAGGAAATATAGAACTGGAACACGTGGCATTTGGATATTTCTTCTAGAACTGCAATTTCCGACTTAATTTCTTACCAAATTCATTGCAAATATAGGACAGAATAAAAACTTTCATCACGCAAGCTAGAACTTTAAAGTCTAAGAAACTATTTGAACCTGGAGACACTGAAGATGTTTAAATCTTTTACTGAGTATACTGGCTTCAATAACAGCCAAGAAAAACATGACTTTCCTTGTAAAAAGCTACATGGAAATAAAAATGGGAATCTCTTTGCTTTGAAAACCTCTAATACCAGCTTCAATATTGACGTGCATCTCGATTTGTCAAATATCGACAAAACCAAAACAAATATTTTCTTTAAAAAAAAAAAGAAAAAGGAGGTTAAAATCAACAATATATAATGTCTTTGATAAAGTATATCGTACAGCTGAACATAACACAAAAGAAGTAATAGAGTAGATTTTAAAAAATCATTTTGACCGAGTAAAAGCTTTTTTGAGGTTCTTCTAAAGTGTTCTGTACTCCTTTACACTTTGGTCTATTATTTTCAACAGGGTAGAACATAGCTGTCATGCAACACAAAGGAAGTGGGTTAATAACAGCAATTATACAGAATGTTTGAAATAGCAGCATAAGGCATGCTCATCTCATTATTTCCAAAGTATGAACCTTACTTGTGATAGAGCTCAGATATATCCCCCTGAAACAGGCAGAAAGTAGGACAAAGCTTGTGAGGAATCAGCCAAAGTGTGTGAAGGAAGTAGGATTTACAGCTTTCTTCAAAACAATACATTCCTATGAGTCTTTTTTTGTTTGCTTACACAGCAGAGATGGAGACAAGACAGGATCTTAATCCAGTTCCTGGAAACACAGAGCAGTGGGAAGCATTACTGTATGTTCTTAGAAGTGTTGCTGAAATCAATGAATACAGTCTGATTCAGAGCTGACATTTCCTGTTATTTGTTAACTGGACAAACTGCCTTTACAAGCTCTTCTCATTAGATGTTTCTTTGCTGACATGCAAAAAAGTAGCTTCTACACTTTTTTTGTCTTTTCTCTTTCCCTCTGATTTTTAAATATTTTTATTTATTTAATTCATTGTCCAACACAGGCACTTTAAATCTCTTTGCTCTGACATGTAGGGCAACAGAATCACTTGGTGCCCAATGCATTTTGAGGCCATTATGGATCTGCTGTGTCCAATAGCAGTAACGTGTTTCCTCAGAGTTCAAGATGTATTCCAACTGGTTGCAAACTCTGCATTAAAAACTATTTAGGCACATAAATAGCAATAATTATATTAATATTGCTGCACTGTGGATATAATTCTTGAGTGTTGTAGATCAGCAAAGCTCTAGTGATGACAAATCAGGGAAATTATGCTGATTTATTCCTTAAGCATCAGGTTCTACTTAAAATGATGACAAATTCTGACACACTTTAGCCATTTCCCTTTGTTATATACCATGGAGTACTATCTTGATGCAACGATGATTTCTGAGCTATATCATTGCTCATCCTTCAGTGGATTTTACCCATAATATAAGAGAATTAATTTTATTCAGAATTTTCTCTACATTAGCAGTTCTACTGTGTTTATCACAAAATATTGCCTATGCAGGAGCCCTAGAGGAAAATGGCAGTGATACTTTTTCCAACCTACAATATTTGAGAAACTGACATGGGCTAATGAAATGTATTTAGCCAAAACACATGTTGAAATGAGTCAACATCTGTCCTTAAAGAATTCCACTGGGAAAACATTATGGATTAATTTGTCTCCATATGTCTCTGCATTGCCTGCATATATAATACAGTTTCATTTTTTAAGGAGATTGTTTTATTAGACACCTGACTTTTACATGTAACCCATTATCATCTGTCTTTTTTGGTAAAGAAACAAATGTTTCTTGTATTTAGACATGATCGAGCATTCCCTCTGAAAACAAGGATATAAAAGTGGGGCTGGATCATCTCAGACTGTATGTTTGAGTGTCCCTTTTCCCATGTCTGGCATTGCCCTTTGCCAGCATTGGGCTACCTTAAAGAATGGGTTTCCCAGCACCTGGCATGCAGATCTGGAGATACCATACAAGGGACACTTGGTAGGCATCCAGGTATCTGGGGTGGGACCTGGAGGGGTTGCAGGGATAATTGCACCACACTGAGACTTCTGTCAAGGATGTGTAGCCGAGTTCCTTTTCCAGGCAAACGAGGGTGCAGGAAGGTAAGGCTGGTTGTCACCCAGATCTCTGCCATCCAGTTGGGACACGGCTGACATTTGCACTGATGAGGCTGCACTAATGGCAGCACAGTGCTCGAGGGACCAGCTTTAGAGGGTTAATTTGCAGACAGGGATGTGAAAGATTTGCAGACAGGGATGTGCCTTTGACAGAATAGCCTGCCCTTACACTCAGTGGAAGAGAAGGTATCTCCAGAGATTAAGACATCTGACCTATTTCTTCTGCTCCCTCTTGACACCTAGTTTGAGGATAGTTCTGTCAGTCAGTGACCAAAAAAAAGGCTGAACATTTGAGACACATGAAGATTTGCCAAGAGACTTGTCTTATTGAGAAGCTGACAAGGAGGTCTTTGTCTGAAGCACCCACTTTGGCTTCAGCCTGAGTGTTGCAGAGTTACTGTGGATGGCCAGACCTTTTTGGGTGGAGTAAGCAACAATGTGGAGTCCTTGGCCCTCTGTTGCTGAGAACAAGTTTCTTTTCTTTACTCCCAGCCTGCTTCCTCCAAGCCAAAATCAATATACAAAAGGGAAAAATTGGGACAGAGCAACATCTCCAGCTCAAACTACTGTGTTTTTAAATAATTCAGGTGATAACAAAAGGTACTCTTGGCAGATTATATTATTGTCCTAGACTGGTTAATGGTTTGATTTTTTTTTTGTAGGGTTGTTTGTTTGTTTTTTTAATAGGATACAATTTTATTAGCATCGAGTACCTTAAATGTAGTCTACAAGGCACAAAATAAATAGTAAAACTGACTGGTTGTAAAATTGAGTTAGTTTGAATGTTCTTTAGCAGTATGTAAAATTTTTGTTACTAGAGCACTCAACATCAATACAGAGGCAAACAATCATTTAGTAGGCATTTAAGCATTTAAGAATCCATGGGCTAGTTCCATCTTGGGTAGGATCAGTAAAATCACTTGTACTGCACATGGCTTCCTCCATGCAGCATTTACATGAAGTACTCAGCAATGAGGAAGTTCTCCAGTGTGTCTGGTTTTAAATGTTCTTATTCCTGCTGCCTGCCCATGCAAAGAGCCTGGAAAATAGACCAAGGTAATTGAACAGTAAGAGTAATGACACTGCAATTTAGTTTCGTTAAAAGGTAGTGGAAAGGATGGCAATAAAAACAAATATTGAATGCATACACATCTGTAGAGTTGTAAAGAAAAACAGTGCTGTGGTAGGATGTGAAATGCTGCTGTTGTCCTGTGGTCTCCAGTGAGGCATGGGAGGAAGTCCTGCCTGGAGCTGAGTGAGGTTCCTCTGCCTTAATTAGTATTCCTCTTTGGTACAGAAAAATATTATGCAAAGAAAATATTATTATATTATCCTATGTCTTCCCCTGATGTCTCTAACCCTCACTCTATCTTATGATATTTTCGTTATCAACTATCTGATACCTGGTAGGGAAATGTAAGTCTATCCCTCACAATAAAAGGGAAGTAAAAGCTTGTTACCAGTAAAAGCTATCTCTTGAAAAAAAGACATTGAGCATTACAGCTCAGAGATTTCCCTTGGCAGCTATTCAGGCAGGCTGCCTAATGGTATCCGCACTCCTGGATGAGGGTTATGGGATGCCGGTGTGGTGCACAGGAGCCATGCAGAGAAGACATCTAAGCTGGTAAGAGGTGCTATGGCAGTAATGTCACTGTTGCCTCTCAGTATCAGGCGTGCTAATGTTCCTGCTGGAAAGAGGTGCCCGTCTCTTTTGTTTTTCTTTTTAAAGCTGAATTCACAACTTCACAAAGTGCAAGAGTGAGTTTCTAAATATCATTATTTAAAGTGCTGAAATTCCCAGCTGAACCCCCACCAAACTAGCTGTCTTGCATGGTAGCCCAAAAGGACTTTCCTCCTCCTCCCCAGCCCAGAAAGGAGGGATAAACATGGGGAGCCAAGCAGCACCCCCCAAATACAGCCTCATATTTGAAGCAGGTTCAGATAATTTCAGATGGAGAGGGGAAATGAACCCAAGACCGGCATAGCCTCAGAAGGTGTATTGACTAAGAGATGATCAGATACATTAGCAGAAAATGAGAAAGAGAAGTCTGGCTTCTTCTAGAGCAAAGAGGTTGCTGCACTCCTCACAGCTGCACTCTGAAGACACCAACTGATTTAAGTCCAGGTGGAAGGTGGAATTTGTGTAGGAGTATATCAGAGACACTAACTTCTTAGCACTATATTGAGGATTATTCTGCTTATGGCCAAAAAGAGATGCCTAAATGTCACATGACCTTTAAAAATGAGAAAGTCTGAGCATTAACTATGAAAATAGGAGTACAATTAGGACCCAGATTAGACATATACTATTTTCCTATGTCCTTTTTTGCCTCTGGTGTACAAAATTTAATTACAGTTGGCATTTCTCCATTTTTAAGTTGTTTTCTAAAATATGTATGTATGCATATATATATATGTATGTATTTCTTGGCACACTGAAACTTTCATCCTCCCATTTCAAATTTTCCCTTAAGTCTCCCTGCTTCTAGGTAGCCAAAATCTAGCAACTGTGACACATGAAATCTTAACCCTTTCTCTACATCTTCAGTTGCTCTGTTTAAGATGTGCACAGGAAGATGCAAAGACAGCTGTTATTTTGTTCCCAAAACATTGGAGGCTGTTGTGGAAAAGTACTGCACAGATTTCTCTCATTGCTACTTTCATGCTGTTCTTTCTGCTTGATTTTTTTTGTGCCTTAATCTTCCCTGTTCAACAGCTTAAAATTAGAAGTACTGTTTTTTTCTCGTTATATATAAGAAAACTTAAAAATTCCACTACTGCTTAAGAGATTTTTTTTTTTATGGACTACGTACATTTTTAGCATAGTGTAACATGCTGGTGTCACAAGTTATTTAGTTAAAACATTGAATGTAGGGAAAACAATGTAGGCTCAGTTCTATTGCATCAAACTCTAGGATCTGAAGCACAGTCCTCCTAATCTCTCTGTAGACATGGAAGATATATTCCCGGAGTGATTGAATTCCCCCTAAAGCCCAAATTACTCTTGGATGCCTACAATTCATCGTGGACATCATCAAACTGTAGAATGTAGTACCGTCAGTGAGGTGTCCTGCATTAGAGGGAGGAATTTGGATTTCAGGTGCCCCTCCTACTCGCTGCTCAGGACAGCATCCCCTGTGACTGGGGTATCTCAGTAAAACAGATGATCAGTGGCTTGCTTGCAGACCTAGAGCCATTGCCCATTTTTCTGGTAGTTATGCTACTGTAAACATAACAATAAATGGAAATAAACAACTGCAGGACCACAGCAGACTTTCTCCCTTTTGGACAGCTAGCCAAATTTTGTTCTAACTGGTATTAATACAAATAACTTGTTTCTATTGACAGAAATTGCCCTCCATTCAGCTTGATATAATTATAAAAGGATCTGTACTGCTCTCCAGGGTCTCTTCACATATAGAGATTTTTAAGAAATAAGAGCTGCCATTATCATTTTTATATAATTTTCTACATGATATGCTATGTCAATCTAATGAAACACTACACCACTGTAGTAGTGGGTAACAACATGACAAAATGATTTCTTACACAGCACTACAAATGACTGATTACTCTTATTTTTGGGATTTAAAATCATAGAAAAGACAAGTGTCTAAAATTTTGCAAGGAAATCAAATAGAAACTGACAGGTAAAATTATTTTATATTCTTGAAAGGAATACAAAATCTCCAAAGTGAAGAGCTCTATATACAGAACAGAGGACTTAAAAAGAAAATAATGAAGAAATCTACCTTTTAACATCAGCTGATGTCCTGCAATTATCCTCCACTCATTGGAGTCTCTGAATCTTGCAGCCTGCTTGCAAATAGTTCTGTTATTGTAGAACTTGCATCATATTTTAGCATACTTTTTTTTACATGGCAGAAGCAAGGTGTGAGCTCAGACTCCAAAGCCTAGTGTTGATGCTTGTGTGTGCAGGAACATGAGCATTACAAAAAACCTGCTGGTTTTTCTAACAGACATTCAGACTGCTTGTAGATACAGGGCTCAGATCCAGAAAGGCTGGATACAGTTCTTCAGACTCCTGCATATTGTTGGGAAACTGCCCAAAACAGGGGTAAGGCAGTTTCAGGGAATAATTTTAAGGATCACTGCAAAATTTAGGCATTTAACCTACCTCTAAAATTCATCTGTGCAGCGGCATACATTTACAGCAAGGCCCTGTGTTGTTTGCATAGATAAAAGTCAGACACAATGTTTCTGTGACCCTTCAAATGTATGTGTAAAATGGATACATAAGCCCTTCCTCCTGAGGCCTTCTGGATCTCCTACTATGGAGAACATTGATAATGTAGGCATATGCTTAAAGAAAAAGCCTTCTGGTATTTTGGGTACACACCAATATCCTAAGCTAGGAGCAAATGGCATCCCCTAACACAGGTGTGCTCTGGGGCAGCAGTCACAGGCAGCTTGTGCCAGAATCTCCTTTTAGAGATGGTTGCCTCCACTCAGTTTTTGACAGTTAAATTCAGCAAAGGTCTGAGATTTGAGCCCCCCTGAGGTTTGGGTCTCCCAATGTACAACAGTGCCAATACAAAATAATTGCTCATTTCAGTTTTGCTCTTCAGTAGTGAGAGTTAAAAATGAGCATAGGAAGGCTTTGATAACTTTAAAATACTAATTTTATCCATAGCAACACAGAGGCCAATGAAGAGTGTGGTGACAGTCTGGAACACCATGTGGTGTTCCTTGATTTTCTTGCTAGAGGAGGTAGAAGACAAAGGTTAGGCTGGGCTGTGACAATCTCGTGAGTGCTGCAGCAGTAGTTCTTGTGCTCCATCACTATTTGTTTTAGCACCTAAAAGAAGACCAGAACAGACTTTAAGACTATTTCTTCTACAACAAGAAAGGGAAGATGTAGCAAAACTGCAGCCTTCAGCTGATTTATGTTTATATAGTCATGTATTGTATTTCATATACAAGAAGGGGGGAAAGAGCTCTTTGAAGGTAAACTTCTGTTTAGTGACTTCAACACAAAAGAAGAGATGCTTCAGGGTGTCCAGGACACTCATAGGGATCTGGCATATATTACAAATGCCACTGGAGAGCTGTGCCATTCTGCAGGAACAGCTGTAGAGGATACAAAGGAATGTACCAAAAGGCACCAGAAACCTAAATTATCCTTTCCTGTTCACCATCATCCAGCAATTTCTTCTTCAGTGAAAATCAAAATCAGATTGTTCTGTCTGGGTTCTGTGACCTGCAAGAGGGCTTTCTGAGAAAAGAGTCCAAAATTTGGCAGTACTGAGGGCTGGGGAGCAGCCATTCAAGGGTGTCCTTAGCAAGATTTGCTGCAATTCTACTATTAAGAAATAGTATAAATGCTATGTCAGTGACACTTAAGTGTCATTCAGACCTTTTCATACCTTGCTTAGTATGTTGCAGGGCCAGAGGATGGTTCAATTCCACAGTTCTCTGTCAGATACTTGCTGGCATAGTAATGTGGAATTCATGTTGAGCTCCTGGATTCTTTGCATTTCCCACTGCATTTACACTACCCACCCATCAAGAGCACTAATTAGAGCAAAAATATAGCTTATACCAGTCATTTATTTTTTCATAGCACCCTTAGGCACAAACTTCCTAATGCTCTTTTCTCTCATTAATAACTAGTCAACTAGAAGTATTTTTTATTAAGTGGCCCATTAAATATATTTTTTAATTTTAGAACAAAAGTATTTGAAGGCTATGACTTGTTTGAAATATTTTCCAGCAGTCTACCTGGAGAAAGAAGAGGTGTGTGTATCTTCAACTCACAGGAGAGATTTTGGGAAAATAGCCTTCAGAAGGGATGGCTGGTGTTTCAGAGCCTTGGTCCCTGCTGTTCAATCCCATCATCCTTCACATTGATGTTTGCCTCTTTGGAAGAAGAAAGTGAAAACAAAAGACTAAAGCAATGACAAAGAGGAGAAACATATTTAAAAACCAGAACCAGAAAACAAGCTAAAATGAGTCTTTGCTGATACCAGGTGCAGGGGCAAAGTAATTGTTTCAGAAAATTCTCCTGTTGGAAAAACTCTTTGCCACAAAGGAAAGGAAAGTGGGAAGGCAACTCCAGTGCTGGCTGGAATTCTTGTGAAATAGTCTCCTATTCACCTAAGTAATGCATTCATTTAAACTGAAATCCTGTTGCGGAAATGTGCAACACATCATCAGCTGGAAGCTGTCGTAGGACTTGGCTTGCCATTGCTGACACATCATCTCACTGCTTCAAAGAAGTTTATTGTCACTTGTGTGGTCATAGAGTGAAGAGGACAGACACTCTAAGACACATTTCTTATGCCTTCCCCAAACCTATCCCCATAAGTGCCAGTCTGTTTCCTTAAATCTCATTTGAAGCACTGATTGGAATCTAAAAATATTTTAAAATTTTTTTAAAGAGATCAAAATAATTTTTCTGTGAAAATGAGGATTTTCATGTGCCTGCTTGTGAGATCAAAGCCACCCTTGTTTTGAACTGGGTGACTTTGCTTTTCCCTCTTGCAGGTTACTATTTAGAACATTATGGGCTTCTGACTAGCTTAGCTATCACATGGTGGCATTGATGGAGAAGAGATGTCACTCAGAATTGCAGTTTTTAGGTTGTCTTCTAATAAACAGCACATAAGGCTGGTGCTGGCTCACTCAGGAAGGAGAATAAAGCCAGACCAAAATGCCTGTCCATGAAGCCACACGTGCCAGGCAGCCTGAAAAACAAGGTCCATTATTAAAACCACAAAAATACATGGAGACAAGGCCTGCTGTCCTGCTCACAGGGCATCGTGCCTAACTAGCTGTCCTTCCAGAGAAACCCCCCTAAGGATGAACAACTTCCCAGAGACAGGCAACCCTCTCTCTGATATGATGCTGGGCATCTGGCACTTCAGCAGGAGCAGAGGGTTAAATGACACTCAGAACCTGCTCTGACTCCAGATTATGAGCATGGAGAAAAAGAAAGGAGGAGAGTTCAATTTTGCTTTTATTAGATACTTGCTGCTTTTTTTTTTTTTTTTTTTTTTTTTTTTCCCTCAGGTTTTTAAAGGCAAGAGCCTTAGAGAAAAAAGGGAATGAGTCACAGCAATAGCTTCTCATTAAACTAATGACAAGACATATAAACAGAGGGAGCTCACGTGGCCAGTGTTCCTGCCATCCACAACACAAAGCCATAAGAAATTAAAACAGAAAAAAGTCATGTAGAGTGCTTTGGACTGCTGAGTGTTCAATTAACACAGGTTAACTGGAAATGTTAACCTGTTTGATTTAAAAACGAGTTATGCACTTTCACCAGGTGCCCTGTAGGTGGACAGGCAAAAAAGAAGCAAAATCAAGTTCCAAGCTCTGCAGTTTGCACCTTTGTGTGTATATGCACTGGGTAGTAGCACCTCTGTTGAACTACGTTTCCAAAGGCAAGGAGTTTGTCACCGTTTTTATTCCTCTCTTTTTAATGCCAAGTCAATTACATAGGCACCTCCTGGGTTATGGTGGGTGCTGAACACTTCTGAAAAATACCCTCTCAGTAAAAGGCATTTGCCAGCCTGACTCCATAAATATCAATCTGCTAGAAAAAATGAATTCTGCAGGGCCCTGTGCTAAATCCTGTCTCCAGAGAATATTCCCAGTTCAGTATAGAAGTATATATGAATGATCCTCATCCAAAGAGATTAAAAAGGAAATAAGATGTTGATCTGCAGAAAACATCTTATTGCAAAACTGTTCTAGGTCTACAGTGTCAGCCACAGATTGCAGGGAGAATAAGATCTTTGGAACGGAGAAAATAATAGTAAAATTGTTTTTAGAACTGCAAACACTCAGCAGTGCTCAAACCAGACATTTTCAGTAGTGTTCCTAGCTAATATTTACAAGCTTTTCAAACTGAATTTTTTAATTGAAAGGAATGAAATATGCAAGCATTACTTTGAAATATTTTGATAACATTTTATTTTAGATGTCGACTTGCAGTTCCTGGTATGCTTGACAAAAACTGTGGACATAGCAGTATTAATAGCAAATAGATTTAAAGCAAAGATGTGAAGAACAAGTTTTTCTAGCAACAACTGTATGTAACTGAGTAAAATCTCTATCCTCTCAGCCTGATAATTTTAAGTGTTGGAATAATTCATGTTGAAGCCAGTTTTGGCAAAAGCATCTAGCTGCAACATATTTTTTTTTGTCTCATAAATGCCTTAAAAACAGCTGAAGCTCCTTCAGCTCCATGGTTAATGTAAGGAAAATGAGGAAAAACGTTCCATTCATTTCCTCTCCTTTGTGTGAAGGCCAAGGTTTAACAGACAAAGAAGAATAATGTAGAATTTTACCTGTTTTTTTAACAGGCAATCAGGACAGCTTATCTATACAAAGAATCGTAACAACAGAAAACAAAAAGAACAGAATTTCAAAAGCACTAAAATCTGTAAAGAAATGTGAGGCTGACACAAAAACAGCCCAACAGATTAAAAGACCCAAATATGTGGTCTGTCCAATAAATTTATCCACTACAAAATGGACAGCATTTCTATATGATAAAACATGACAGTTGAGCAACCATTTACTCCTGGCATTGCTCAGCGTGCAGTAGAAGTACGAGTAGAAAATTTTTTTTTTCCACTAAATGGCCTTTGCTAATAAACAAGGCATTATCCTGGCAATGGAAAAATTAATTACAAATAGCTGAAGTTGGGTGGGGGGCTGAGTAGGGGGCTGCCAATAAGCTGTAATGGAGATATTTTTGAGCCTGTAGGTAAAAGTAATTTTTTCTACTGTTTTTTTGAGAGAGATGTTTCAGAAGTAACAGCTAAAAATAAAAGGACATCATCATTATCAAACACCATCAAGCTGACAGACACTTCTGTATTAAGATGCAAATAAAGTCTTCATGTCACAGATGATGACTCCTGTTATTTTCAGTTCTTTGCCAAACTTGAATGTTTTAGGCCAACAGTTTTCACAAGAAGAAAGTGCCTTAGTTTTAACACGTTTGTTTAAGCTCTCTGTAATGCCATCTGGCCTTTTCAAGGGGAGGGATTAAGGAAAAGTAATCTTTTGTTTTGCTCATCACAAGTTTTACAATGCTTTTTAAGTAAGAAGTCCTGGCACTGCAACAGGACATGTTCAAGGTGACACTCATCTCTACTGACTTGGTACCAAAGCTATTCTTTGTGCAATCCCTGTTCAAGTTCATTGCTATCTTGGCTTCAGTTCCAGCCAAGGCTGATGTGTTCAACACTTTCTTTGCATCTGTCTTCACAATATATATCTCCAGACCCCTGCCCTTAGTGGAAGGCTTAAAGTGGCAGAGGGAACAGCAATGCAGATGAGTTGGAGGGTATTTGCGAGAACATGAGCAATAAAAGACTTTTCTCTATTGTATTGAAAAGACTGTGCAAACCGGGGAAGATTTGACATCTGAAAAACTGCATCTTCTCACCAGAGAGTGGAAGTCTGTATCAAAATACAGACACGCAATGTAGTACAGGCAGTCAAAAGTCTGCTATTTTCTAAGCATGTTTGCCATTATACTCATCACCATTTTATGTCATTGTTTTTGTAGTTTGGACTGGTGAAATCTTACAGCAAGTGTTGTGCCTTACCTAGCTCTCAGAAAGGCATCTAAGTGAATGGAGAATCTGCATGGAAAACAGTTTGATATGCTCATCAGCTGAAACTGAAACAGCAGTAAAGTTCAAGTAGTGGTGTTAAAAGGTAAACACCTTCTAAAGGAATTTTAGTTCCACGTGTTTAATATGAAAAAATTATGCTATTATTGCTAAAAGCCCACAGGTTTGTTCTCTGAAACACCAGGAGAAAAAGCAATGTTCATCTCATTTCCCCAAGCTCAAATTCTTCATAGCACTACAGACCCTCTTCCCCAAAGGAAAGGCAGTTGACCATCTGGTATCATTCCAAAGGACATGAGACAAGCCAATGCTGAATATTAAAAAACCACCACAGCCCATTACGCAGTGGGAAAGAACAGAAAGATGGATCTGGAGAAAATAAATGTGGAAAACTGACCTGAAGGCCTACATGTGATTAATTTCAATTGCACAACCTTCTGAAGTAAGTCCACGTATTCACATTTGAACACTTTCTAAATCTGGACTTTGTCAACCAAAAGATCTGATCTGTGCAAATAGTTTGTTCACATGAGACAAAAAAATAATTGATGCTATGCAATGAATAATGCAGTTACTCACAGTTCTTATTATCCAGTGACCCAAGCAGGAGACGACATGAAAGTAATTGATGAAAATCAAACCCTTTTGGAAGCAAATATCAAGGCAATTGTTGAAAAAGAAATTAGTGATCAATAACTGCAAATATAGCAGGTAGCTCAAGAAGAATCACTTCTTACAATTCTGAATTTTTGTAACAGTGAAAATGTCAGAGACTGAGAAAACCTTCCTTCTAGCAGTAAACTGACTTAAAAATAAATGATGGATAGAGTTTGAATTGAATAATAATTGCAGTTAAGTAGTCTAATATGACTAAAGACAATATGTTCTTCAACAGAAGGATTACCTACTTATGCAGTGTTGTGAAAAGACAAATTAGATATAAAAGCTGGTTCTCAACATTAGTAATATTTATTGAAATAGAAAAAGTCCCTAAACTCAAAATGGCACTAATAATTATACGCTTCTGTAAAGGAATTCCACACAGATTAACATTTAAAATACATCAAGCTTTTAAATTCTGGACATGTTACTTAGCGTGAATTTGTAGATGAGCTGAAAAAACCCTCACCATATTAAATACATTCTTGATTTTTCATTATACTTTCTTAGCACTCTTAATAAATGTGATGGCCTAGTTTGAGACATTTTGTTCACAGGCCTTATATCTAATCTCCCTTTATTTATGAACGGTTTTCCCCTGAAGTTATTCAGGAAATGAAATGCTGGGATTGGAAATCTTCAGAAGTGGCTAAAAAAAAAAAATAAATTATAATCTGTGTATAAAACATACCAGTTTTGTGTGTCTCTATACTGAATCCTTAATTTGCTCCTCAGTCAAAATATATCACATGGCCTTGTAGGTCTACAATGGCTCTTTGTTGAAACTTAATTTCACATCACATATGGGTTTTAAGAAGAAAAAGTGCAATCAAGGTAATTACTCAAACCTCTGTGATGTAGTTTATAAGGAAAATAGGCCAGTACCATAAGCAGATTTCACATGAAACTGGCCTGGTGTAAATCCCACAGGCACAATTAAGAGAGGCCAGGCCAGAAGATGACCAAGTGAGGCAGTTTGTCACTCAACACTCACTCGTCACCATGTTCCAACTCTGCAAGAAGCTATTTTCTTGTTATATAGGGCAAGAAGCTATTTTCTCATTTTCTTGGTTTTAGAATATTTCAGATTCCTCTACCAAACTGGGACAAAACCCAAGAACCCAAGAACCTCAAAGAGAGCAACATTAAACAAACAACCTCCCGCCTCTACAAATACAGCTTTAGAGTAGTCAAAATGCTTGCTTTCAGATGATGATCTTTTTCATTTAAAAAATCTTACTTCTCACTGTAATTACGTTTCAGAAGAAAAGTATTTCTGAAATGAAAAAGCAGATCACTTCTTTTTGAAGCTAATGGAACAAGATATTAAACAAATGTCAAATTTTTTGACTTGGACTAAAATACTGAAAGTAATCCTTTGTCATAAAAAATGTATGGTTTTGACAAATTGGCATTTTCAAATTAAAAAAAAAAAATCTTTCTTGCAAATCACTTTCAGCTCTACACACCTCCAGGATGCATTGCAATGAACTGATCCTTATGTGATTGTGTACATTCATTTGGAACAAAATCGGCCATGGGCTGACAAACAGATGGCCTCCTATGATCTTTGGACTTCTAAATGTAAAAAAATAAACAAAATGAAGACCATCAAAAGGATATCTCATACTGTAATATCCCTTTCAGGGAGATTTGAAAATGTTTTTCTTCTCAATTCTGTCTGGAATACTACAAGATGAGTACCAGAATATGTTCCTTGTTAAATAGTTTAATTTCCTTCCCTATCTCCATTACTTTTTTGATATATATTCAATTACACATCTATTACTAGGTGTATTTCAATTACGGAGGATGACACCACAACTTGAAGAATTATGAACTGAGAGCTTAATCAGCCAACTAAGCACCTGTGAATATAATTTGTAAGTATAATGAGTTAATTTTTTTCTCCATACTTACAGCTTCATGCCCCCAGTGATTGCAGTGCTCAAGTGGAAATGGGAGCTTCATGTGGCCCTGTATCCCAAGAGCAGCCAGCAGGTCACAGCAGATTGCCTGGGTAGGTCATCTCAGAGCAAGCTGGCCTCTGCCTCCCTGTACTCTTGAGTAAAACATCGAACATCTGAGCCAAACAGCAGCTGGATTTTTCTTGAACAGGAAACCTGGGGCAAAAATCTGCCAATTTTCTACCCCTTTGACTTTGGAACTCCAGGAAAGAGGTCCAAACATCCCAAACAAATTTTTAAGGCACTCCAAATGTAATGCTGATGAGGGGGTTTTACAGTGACTACTGAACTCTGGTGCATCCCAGGGCAGACCAGCAATCTTGGCAGGGATGGGAAGGGGCTGGCATAGAACAAGCTGTGCCCAGGACACCCTGTCCTCCCTTGAGCCACAGAGTACTTGGCTCTTTGCCATTCTTTTTCTACACATTTAGTTTACAGAATTCGACTGCACGGGAAAATCAGATGTCAGCAGCCATTGCACTCCTCATTTTCCTCTTTCTGCAGATAGAAATTTCTTATCTGATATATCTGATGCATAAAATGGCAGGCAGGGCAGCATGCTATTAGAGCTGGTAGGCTGGAGGAGCTGAGGATGTCTTGTCATCTGTCATTTTGGACAAGGGAGAAATGGCACAAAGCAGCACGGTTAAAAGGCAATTTTCACATAAAGAACTCAGGAAAGGAAACCTGGCTGACAACAAATGGATTGGAGGTCAGAGGGAACACCAGTCAGTCACCACAGACACATATTATTTTCCATGGAAATACAGCTGAAGAGGAAGAGGGGATAGAGGACCAGAGTTGGCTGAGAGCAAAGCAGATGGCTCAGGCAGTGAGAGGGCAGTGCCACCCAGTCAGCAATAGGACAATTTGCAAGGTAATTTTAGAGCATGCCGTCACATTTACTTGTCCCAGTCGTGATAAAATAAGAATAAACCTTTTTTATAAGTGATGTTTTGTTGTCATTTATCTATTTGCTTATACAAATATGTCTATAGCTCCATAAACGTTGTGCTGTGGCTAGTGATAAAGCTGTAAAATGTGTGTCAAAGCAAGAGGTGAATGATATTTTTAAAGCCACTAAATCTTTTCTGTTGAGTTTTAATTTGGAATAGATTTCTTGTTGTTGTCGTTGTTATTATTACTTTATATTGTATGTTGTTATTGTATCTTTTTGACTGTGATGTATAGAGCTTGTCACTGAATAAAAAGATGTCCCTCACCCCACAGAAGGTCACTCTGTTTAAATTTAAGACAAAGATTATCAACAACATCAGAGATTTGAAGAGGTTTCTTCAAGGAAACACATTTTAATTGGGAAGATGGAAGAGAATTTCAGATTGCCAAAAAAGAGAAGCTTTTCCACAGCTATTTATAGATATTAGGTAAAGGAAAATTAGAAGTATTCTGAATGACAGCAAGATAAAGATGTTTATGGGATTATGTCCACAGCATGAAAGAGAATGGAAGAAAGTTATCACAAATGTGTTCAGAATTTAGCAAGCAGGATACTGGAAACAGCAGAGCAATCAAAGAAAACAGTGGTCATTGAAGAACTGAATGACAGGTGACAGGCAGAGTAGGGCCTGGCCATGACAGGCTTTGAAAATAGATACATCACTTTAAAAAAGTGAGATAAGAGAAACAAGATGTAAAGATATGGGAAATAATAGGTAAGTGGGAACACTGAACAGGTAAGGGGAAAAATGTGTTTATCAATGCTGGAGAAAAAACGTGTTGCAACAAGTAAGAGAAGAGCTGTAAAAGAGATTTAGCCATGTAGATGGAGACTGCAAGCATGAAATTGATGCAATTGCTGCTCAGGGTGAAGTTCAGAATGTCAGGAGATGCAGAGAAGCTACAGATGACTTTGATGATCAGGCTAGAGACCCAGAAATGGGTACTACCTGAAGGAATCAATAATAAAAGAAGGGTGATAAATCAGTCTGGTGAGTATAGGTGAAAGCTGCATGTTCATGAGGAGGTGTCAGAGAAACAGGCTGAGATCTTAGTGTGTATCAATAGAAGAAGGCTGGTTAGAGACAAGGGCTGTCTTGTTGGAGACTGAAGGAAGATCCAAGGGAAGAAGTCAGAGCAACCAGAAGAAGACAATGTTTTTGGAAGAATAAGTCACGTAAAAGATGACAAAAAGTCAGGAAAGATACTCCTTTAGCAAAAAAAAAAATGCCAAGCTCCTCTGTGGGGAGACACTGAGGAGGAGCTTAAGGAAATGATGAAAAAGATGGAAACTACCTCCACAAGAAGATACAATGAAAATTTAGGAGTAAGGCTCTTTCCAAGGGGAACTATTATCTCTTGATAATAGTTGGAGGAGGCAAGTAAATTTGAAAGAAGAGTTTTGAGATGGATGAGATGGCAAGTTTTCTGCATGTTGAGAAAGGATGTCCAGGGAAATGTGAGAAAGAACGGTAAGTGAAAGCATAAGAAAACTTGGGTCACCAGTAAGGCTTTGGCAGGAGAAGTGAATTTTAGCATTGTCTTAGGTACTTTATTTTGTGTTAGTGACTTATTACTCATGGGTTTGAGAGCTGCTTAACTTGACCACTCTCCAGTTTCCCCCCTGCAGAGCAGAAAGAATCATAAAAGTTTTTTAAAAAGTAGATCGGGGGTTTTGCTAACTCTCATTCTGATTCAAAGTCAAAGGGCAGTCAAAGGAGGAAGATTGTAGAGGATAGTAGAACCAATATATTTGATTGCTTGTTACAATTTAAAGGTCAGTCGTGATGCTGGTTTGTCAAAAGATTAACTCCTACACAAGAGAAACAGAAATGACGAAGCTACTTTTTTAACTGAACACTATGGAAATGACAGTGTCTTCTGTGGGCTGAGTGCCATCATTTTGCTGTTGGCTTCATAAAAATTTCTTTCTTGGAGAAAGAAATTAGGGGGGCTTGGATCAATGACTATGGCTCCAAATTCATATAAAGGCATAGGGGTTTTGCTCTTGAAGACAAGTGATACAGTGATAAAATCAGTGGGTGATATACTACTGATTTCCAAAAAAAAAAAATTATCCTCCATGATTTAAGGCAATGTCTGCATTTTATCAGATGGTCTGGTAGATAGAGAGATCCAAACAATACTGATTAATCCCTTCCAAGTTGGGGGGAATTTCCACTCCATGCTGACCTCTGTGTCACCATCTCTTGGTCCTTGACTGTATGGAAGGCTGATGAAGTAGTACCTCATATCTTTTTAATTACTTTGAAGCCAGGACAAAAACAGGAAGATTCAAAGGGGAATTGGAAGAGGAAATACTAGACAAGGTCAAACTTTTAGATTTAACCCGAACTTTTAGATTTAACTGAATTAAAGCAGTTGTATCATACATTTTTGGGTGTGAATCTCCTATCTAAACATGGATGTTTTGCTATTTGAGATGCCTTAAGTAGAAGCCTGTCACTTCGCTGTAGGTAATGAGGGTATGGGCTTCCCTTAGATATGGTACCACATTTGCCAGTCCCAATGGAGGTCTCTGATGTTCCGTGGAGCCTCAAAAGTCTCCAGAGCATATGTGTGGGCAACTGAGAGGGCCTATTGTCTGCAAAAGGAGGGGAATATGGATCTTTTATCTGGGACAAAAGAACCTCAAACCTAAACCACATTTTGAAATCAGAATTTTTCTTTCTCTATTCGTTTCCTCTGTCCTTTCCCAGAAAGAAATTGGAGATTTTTTTTTTTTTTAATACTGTGCTGGTGTACTCAGAAATAAAATGGTCATCCGGATTCAGAGTTAATGGCTAAACCAAAACATGTTGTTTTTCATTTCAATGCAGTTTTATTCTCACATTTTAGACATCTAACTGGATCTTCTGAAACATGAGTTATGCTCAGACTTGTCCATTCACTAAGTACTTCTCTAGTAGTGCCTTTTACTGTTGTTTGATCGTAAGAGGAGCCTACACAGACACCCATCTTACAGATGATTATTTTGGAGCAGAAGGATTAAATTGGGTGGCTTGGATTCCTTTTTTCTCCAACCACAAATATCTATGGCAGAGATATTTATTTCTGAATTAATTACATTAGACTCCATTTGTGCTCACTCGGGAGAAATAAGGACACAATTAATTTGACCTATTTGCTCTAATCTCATTTGAGTAAGATAAATTTTGTCCTAGAGGTGCCTATTAAGGGAACTTATGGTGACAAGAGCAGATGTGAATGCCTCTGCTCTGGATATCTTGAAGTGTCACACTTTGAATGTGTAAATAGATCTGCCTGTAGCCAGATTTCAGAGATTCATTCGGTCACTGGTAAGATCTGATTAGCTCTGATAGTCTGGATGGTCTAAAGGGCATGGTGATCACACATCAGCACTCACCGTGGGCAGAGGGCACAGTGTTCCCAGCCAGGGACAGCTGCTGAAGGAAGCTAAACCTGTGGGTCACCATGACTCTGATCACAAAGGGTGCTGTCCCCTCATGGGTGGCAGTGAATATGCCTGGGACAGCGAGGTAATGGAAGGCCTCTGGCTTGTGAGAGAGGAGAAAGAAAGCAGGCATTCCTGATGCAGATCTGATGACTGTGAGAAATCCCCTCCAGAAGACCCTTAGTCAGTCCCCCGGTCCTTCCCCTTTCAGTGGCTGTGCTGGAGATGCCTTTTCAACTCTGCTGATTCTGTTGCTTGTGTAACTGCTGAAGACTAGAAACCTGTAACAGGGCAGCAGAAGTAATCATCCTTCACTGTTTTTTTCCTTAATAAATTACCATTTGTGCCTACAACACAAAATAACAACTCCGGCTGCCAGTGGATGCAAGATGGAAAAAGTGATTAGCACATTAAACCTTTTAGACCTAAGCTGGAAACAGAGAATTTAGCCAGACTTAGGAGATCTCAGCCTCACATGGAATACAGATATTAGTGATTTGGGTCTCCTTTCTGTGTCTTTGCTCCTTTTGTACTTGTGGGCCTTCTCACTAAGAGAGCACAAAAGAAAACTTGTATGGAAGTACTTGTCTAGAGCATAAGGAAACGCTTACGGGGAAAAAATTGGGTTTTAGACACCTGAATGGTAGCATTTGTCATGGAATTGCTCAGGGAATAGCTCATTAATTGAAGTAAATTGAAGTGTACACTCTCAGTGGTATATCTGTATAGATATAAAAGTGACTAGTACTTAATTACATTGTGTGTTTAAAAGGGAGTTTTCAACAATGAGAAAAATGCCCCTGTGATCAAGCTCTTTCCATTCAGAGATATGCCAAGCCAATAGGGAAAACCATTCCTGTGTCATAGTTTTGCACTCTATCACCTATATCTATCAATCAAAGATTTCAGATTGATTTCTTCAAATTCACTCTTAGCATAGAGCCTGCTTTGTATCCAGCTGGATCAGTTCCCTGCACCAGGTCACTGTTGATGCTCAGGAGCAGGGCAAGAACAAGAGCTGGGTTTCAGCTGGGAAGGGGAGACGTTCTCTTTTTGGCAACTGCTAATTGGCAGGGTTAATTAAATTGTAAATTAAGGCTGCCCTCTGCAGCTCCTGCCATACTTTTTAAGTATGCATCCCTGAAACTGCTCTACACTGTGATTTGCAGGAATACCAGTTCTGGTGGCTGGGAATTGATTGGGACAGGGAGCAAAGGGAGAGCATGGCCCAAAGCCATTGAACCACTAAGGCTGGAAAAGAGCCTTTGTATCATTGAGTCCAATCATTAAACATGGTGTTTCAAATCAGCTTTGCTTATACCATAATTAGAAATAATATTAAAAAATTTTAAAAGCTGAAATTTCAAATGCAGTTAGCGTTGCTATTCCCATTTATAATTTTCCATTTTTCTTACTATTTTAAAAACAATGGCCCAAGTGTTAACAAAGTGAGCTGAAGTTTGTTTATCCTTCCCTTCCCAAACTTTTTATTGCCTCCTAGTCCTACGCTTCTAATCGCTCTCTCTCCCAAATTGCTTAATGTATTAGCAGCAAAATGTGCAGATATCACTGTGAACGTTCCCTAGGCCACCCTGGGGGTTTACATGCACAGAGGAGTTCTGTGGGGTGCAGACTGTCATGCTGTAACAGTGCTGGAGGTTGAAATAAATTTACTTACAAAATATTAGAAATTGTAGTAATTACAGTTTGATTGTAACTTGCTTACAGCTTAGCATGAGTGTGCCCTGATCAAAGCTTAAAGCAGATGAACTTCAAATGAATTCTGTTTGTCAGCATGAACAGCTCAGCAGGAGAATAAACAGAGAAAGATGGATATCTCCAGATAAAGGTTGAGACACTGGAGGGCCTCAAGGCTGGCCCAAGCTGGAAGATAAGAACAATTAATGGCTTGCCCATGCAGACATGGAGAAATAATCTAGTGAGGTGTTAGAAGACCCCAGACCATAAATCTTCATTGAGCCAAGAGGTACAGGCAGGGCACCAAAAGAGCACTGGGTGCACAGACAGTATAAAGCTCCAGAGGTTTCTTTATTTATGATCCCTCTCCAAAGACAAACACCTTGAGCTGAATTAAACCAACTCACAAAATCTAGGGGCTGACCCCTTCCTTAACAACCAGAGTACCCCTGAGGACAATGACTATGGGTAAAATTAGAGAAAAAATGGGAACTTGTATTATTATTCTAAATTTTAAAAGTACAGAAATTATATGCTGAAATGCAGTCCCTGCACCCTGGCTGGAATGCAGCTGGCATGCTCAAAACCTCTTCCACAATGACTCCCCACAATCACAGTGTGCAACCTTAAGCACACATTAAGGGAGATGAAATGGCATGGAGTGGAATGGAGTGGAGGCACAGCTGCCAGGCTGTTTTGAAATCCTTGCAGGAGTGGGCTGGTAAACCACAGCTGTCAACCAAGGGAGACAGGAGAAGATGCCTTGCTGCTGAAGGTGAAATCACTCTCCTTGGGTGAACTTGGCTCATTATAATCTAATTGAAACACTAACGCACACCTCCATCCCAAAGCTACCCACCTCAAGGTACAACCACCCCTCACGGGGCAGGCACTCCATATTTTATTGACTATATCTTTCAGAGCAAAGTGAGAGAATTTTACACCAAGTAGTGACAAAGGTATGACTAGAGTCACTCAAGCTCCACCTAAAAGTAAGTTAAGAATAAGGAGAAGTTAGGGAAGACACCACTGTAACTTCTGGGATCAGTTGAATGGGCTGAACCTATCTTTTCCCCATAGGGATGACTCTCAGGTAAGAACCCTATTCTGTGTGTGCTGAATGGTTATTTTTGTTGGTTATTAGAGCTTGTCTGACTATTGCTTTGAATGTGTTTTTGCAGTCAGTTACTATCAATGGCAATCTACTACTCTTAACTTGTGTTACAATTTCAGTATGTGCATTAATTAACGTGAGTCCTTCAAGGGTGCTGACAGTCTCTGGCAGTGGATAAGGTACTCAGCTAAAAGTGTGGAGCCCCAGGAGGGGGTTTCTCTTATGCCATTGGCATGTGTCCCAACCCTCCTTTCATGTGACGCCTGGCTGGGTTAGTTAGCTCAGGTATTCTGGATGGTGTAACTGCATTGCAAGAGGACAAGTTGCTGTCACTGGTCACATATCCACATTGTTGCAGTCTGCAGCCAAAAGCTATAATTAATGGTACTAACTTTTATTTGTCCTCCAAATATTTTTGGGGATGAGGAAGAGGAAGGTTGCAGGAAGGGTCTGTAGGTGCAGCTAGAAAAACTTTTGGAGACTGCATGAGAGGAAAGTCTTGGTGGATTTTGCAGCTGGCTCCCCATAGCTCTTGATTCATTGCCTTAGAAGTAAACTCAGGCAGAAAAGGGCTTTTCCAGTTCAATGGCTGCTTTGGAGGAGGTGAACATGACTTCTGGCTCTCATTTTAGTTCCCAAAGAACACAGAAGATAAAAAGAAGAGCCTAAGGATAATCACGGGTAGAGATGACAAATGACCGCCCTGTAACCAGGGCAAGTACCAGGCTGAAAGATAGAAAACTCAAAACAACTCACGTAAATTGTCCCTATACACTTGTCCCTCACACTTGTCCCTCAGCAACATCCTGCCATTTTAGCAGATTTATTTTTTTAGCTTGCCATATCCATGAAGTTTAGGATCCAAGCAGATATTTTTAAAATAAGTTTATCTGAAAGTGGATTTGATGCACAAGCAGTTGTTTGGGATTCTGGGAGCATGTACAAAACATAACAGGAAAGTTCTGTGCTAGAGAAAATGAATGACAATGTGCATGTTTATGAGTACTGCCCAGGCAGGTATACATAAGCCTTCTTGCTTCCCCTTATTCATAAGGAGCATTTCCTCTCTCCCTGATAGAAAGATACTTGCAGACATCTAAATAAAATGTTCTTGTAAGCTACTTTCGTTAGTGAGGCTGTAAGCAAACAAGGCAGTGGGTTCCTTTAGCACACTGCTGGTGCATTTCCTTGAGGCACAAAGTGCTTGGTCAAAGTTACAGTGTAGTCTAAGACGTCCCAACACACCCCTCTCTTTGAAATGACTGTATCCCAATGTGCACCCATTGCAAATTTTACCATTCCTACATTGATACTGAATCACTGCACCATATAAGCCAAAAATTTTCTTAGTCTGCATACCTGAATTAAAAAAAGGTTATATTACTTAGGTTAATTTTGCTATGTCTGATCCTGAAGGAAAATTGCCAGAAAAACATATGCTTATCACAGTTTGTTTAAGAGCTTATAATACTTTGTGTTTCATTTAACTATTTGGGATTTAGTAAAGTGAAGTCAGGTGAGCCTCCACTCCGTAGCACTGCACCAGATGGCACAAGGTATAGATAGGTGGCACCATAAGAAGGATGTGACTGCCCATTTATTAAGCTCAACCCATGTTTTGGGGAGGTCTTCAAGAAAGACAGAACCTGATTAATTCAGATTGTCATTGCTTGCCAGCAATTTAGGTTATTTATGTCCATTTACATTTGAAAAATACAGAGATTGCAACAGGGTAGCCATACAGCTGCCAAATTCAAGCTGAAAAAATTTTACAGAGAGGCAATGCCATATATTGTACCCACTTAACAGACTGGAAAGAACAGTCTCTCAGGTGTATGGGCCTTTATTCAAGCACTCTGCAAAACTCATACCCAAAAGCCTTTCTGGGTTTCACAATGGTATTGATGGTTTTGAGATATTATCACACCTTACCAACCAGGGAACAAAAGAACAGGCAGCTTTTCTGGAAGCCATGCAGGTGTACAAGTACTCTTTGTCTTTTCTTTCAGGAATGAAGCCAATACTTTGGCCAGGGAACCAGTAAAGCATAACTTTCAAATAGTCCCATTAAAAAACTTCTTTATCAAGGTGGAAAGGTTAATATAAGTGCCAGGGAAAGGTCTTGAGAGCACCAGAAATACTCTTGGGGAGATAATGCTCATCTTTGCCTCCACCTTGCCCTTTCAGCTTTAATCAACATCCCATAAGATGGGGGACTTGTGGTAGCTACAGGACAAACCACCTTAACTTTTTCTCATTCAAACTGGAAGAGTTCAACTTCCTCTTGTAAGAACAAAAAGCCCACAGGTGTAAAGACAGCAAAAGTTAGTGGGAAATGGGGAAGGTAAGGAAATGCTGAAATTCAGGAGAGTTGCAGGATGTTCAGTGTAGAGCTCTTCTTATGAAAAGAATAGTACTAACAACTGGGTGCTTGGAAAGCTGCAGACAAAATAAGCATTGTTTTTCAACAAAACTAGCTTGTTTTTCAATTGGATAATTTTTATGAGCAGGTAGTCGAGACTGCTAAAAGCAATGGGGACCTGTGGCCAGTTGTTATCTCCCTTTGAAACTCAGCAGGTAAAACTCTGGAACAACAAGATCAGTACAACTGTGTTGTTATATATCATATCCCTAATCATCCACAAATCTCTGGAAATATTCTTAAAATGGACTGCTGAAGGCTGGTTAACACCAGAGGATCAGCAAACAGGCCTGATCCTATCCAATAAAACACATTTTGTGGGGGTGATAAGGTCACTGTACTACACATAGGGAAGTGGATGGGGAATTTGATGTGGATTTCTCCTCACATGGGAAAAGGCAAACCCGTTTGTGGGATTGTGTTTGCTCAAGCAAAAGTGTGGGTCTGCTTGGTAGGTAATGTGGAAGGCTGGGGAGACCCAGTGCATGCCTCAAGGAGATTTAACTGTGGGGAAAAATAATTTTTGGTGTTAAGTTGCAGGAGAGTGTGACAGTGACCTGGGCTGGGCTGGTGTTGGTGCCCAACTGTGCTGCTTCTCCTTTCCTGAGCACCCATTCTGATGGAATGGGATCCAAGTCATGCATGGCCTGTTTCTGAACATCTGGATGGGTGGAGGAAGGTCATGAAGTGGGAAAATAATACCTATCTGTTGAAGGATGGGGATAGTAGTTAAAGAAAATGTATTAATATGTATATTGGGTATAAAGGTGGTTTAGGAATTTAATTTTAATTGTATGTGCGAGTAAGAAGGGATTGCAGGAGTGGGCTGGTAATGAGAAAAAAAATTCAGTGGAATAGTTAGAAAAGACATAAAATTATATGGGATATGACACAAATGATAGAATTGAAGTGTGTATTGGGTCTGGCTGAGATGGAGTTAATTTTTCCTCAGCAGCCCTCACAGTGCTGTGTTTTGCTTTAGCAGCTGGAAGGGTGTTGATAACACCAGTGCTTTGGCTGCTGCTGAGCAGGGCTGGCACAGCATCACTGCTGTGTCCCCAACATCCCCTCAGCATTAGGGTGGGGGTGGGCAAGCTCCTGGGAGGGGGCACATCTAGGCCAACTGACCCAAATTAAGCAAAGGAATATTCCATACCATATGATGACAGATTAGATATAAAAGCTAAGAAAAGGAGGAAGTGGGTGGTGACATTTGTCATTTACAATGTTTGTATTCCAGAACAACTATCACACATGCTGAAGCCCTGCTTCATTGCTTCATGGGAAGTGGCCTGATCTTTGCCTGCTGATGGGAAGCAGAGAATAATTTTTTTTTTTTTTGCTGGTGTATGTGCAAACTTTCACTTTTGCTTAATAAACTGCCTTATTTAAACCTGTGAGTTGTTTTCCATCATATTTTCTCTCCTTCCTCTAGCTGGGAAGTGATAGAGGGGTTTTGTGAGCAACTGTGTCCAGCCAAGGACAACCCACCACATTCACTGATGAATGTGTAAACAAAATTATAAGGACATGAAAAAAAAAGAAGCACGAACTTTGAATTTGTTCCTTCATAATTTTTTTATCTTTGGAGAAAGCAGCAACTTTTAAAGAATGTTGGAAGAGAAAGACATGGATAATGAATTCCTATGGTACATAAACCTCTCCTGACTACCCAGGAGGTACAGTGATTCAAACACAGATCTAGTCACTGTGATCACTGAAACTGTGGGTGGGAAAAGGACAGCTACAAACTGACAGAAATGTTGTTCTTATCCTTGAAGTCATGGCTTCAGTGTGTTTGTTGAGCCAGGAAGCCATTGCACACTGCTCCTTTGCATTGGTGGTGTTTATTCCAAGCCTGCTGGTTTATTCCACTGCTGCAGCTGCAGAGCACCAGCCTCCTAGCCTTGCAGAGCTGCTTTCCCAGATGCTCACCCCTGCTCCCTGGGCTTATACATGCCCTGCTCCTTTCTGTTAAAGCTGCTGGAGCCCTGTTTGCTTCATGCCCCATCTGGAGCACTTTGCTGTTTCTGGATTTTTTGCAAGCAAAGCACACAACATGGCACCCCAACAGCACCTGGCTTCACTCCCTGCTGCTGCTTGTCCATGTCTGGAGATACCTCTACCTCATCCCCCTGAGGCCTGTCACCATGAAGTTCCAAAAGTTAAAGCTTTCTAGCAGTTCCCAGGGCTCACCCAGATCACTGTCATTGTCACTGTCAGCATGGGGTGTGTGTGGTTCCCATTCACGTGACATATTTCCGATCTGGAGACTGAGCAAAATAAAGAACAGGCCCCCACTCCCTTGCAGAGGAAGGGCAGATAGGTAAAGAAAGGAAGGAGCTGAGGGAAGTGAGATAAGGCCTGTGCAGCTACAGCAAAATACACAGTCCTGTGAACAGTAGAACAAATTAAAACTGAGCTCTTTGAGGATTTACATTTTGAGGAAAGTATTTCTTTGTGGATGCTCGTTTCTAATCAGAGCTGAAATAACCTACCAGTCCTTCTCTTTCTGAAATATCTAAAAGTACTTCTTCACTCAGCTCCCTATATTTGTTAGATACAGGGAGAATTAATACTCTTAGGAACTTCACTCCTCTTTCCCATGTGGCTGAAATTAGCCAATTCCTTCAAAACATTACCAGGAAAAGGCAGAAATATATTTGCATCACCATTATGTACACCACATTTTCCATAGGAATTGGGCTAAAAATAAGTGGATCTTTGCTGCGTTTGGATATTTTTCTGTAAGAAATCTGGCCAGTGGTAATTCAGAGTTCTCTTGCCCAAAGACAAGGCTGTGCAAAAGAACATGTAAGTTTTTCAAAGGCTTAATATAACAGCTTTGGAGGGTGTGGTGTGGGGGGTGTCCTACAGAGTCAGTGCTCAGGGAGAGACTTTTCCACCTCATAGGTCTGCCACTATTCACATCTACCCTCTTTGTATTGCCCATGGAGAATACACTCTTATCCTGCAGTTATGAAACCTGAACTCTGACCTTCCTCCCACATAACTGTGGTTAGTAAAACTCATCTGGTATTTACCTGTGTATTTATGCTCCCATGTAACTTATAAATGACCCATCTCACTGGGGTGGTGATGCAGAAATGGAAGAAGAGGCATATGCTTACTTCACAGAAACACAATTAGCTAGATTGAAAAAGACCTTTGAGGTCATTGAGTCCAGCCTGTGACCAAACACCACCATGTCAGCCAGACCATGGCGCTGAGTGCCATGTCCAGTCTTTTTCCTTAAATACCTCCAGGGACGTTGTCTCCACCACATCCCTGGGCAGCCTATTCCAATGTTTGATCATTCCTTCTGAGAAGAAATTCCTCCTAATGTCCAACCTAAACCTCCCCAGGCACAAACTGAGGCTTTGCTCTCTCGCCCTGTCACTAGTTGCCTAGAAGAAGAGACCAACCCTGACCTGGCTCCACCCTCCTTTCACGGAATTGGAGAGAGCAATAAGGTCCCCCAGAGCCTTCCTTTCTCCAGGCTAAACAATCCCAACCCCCTCAGCTGCTCCCCATAGGATTTGTGCTCCAAACCCTTCCCCAGCTCTGCTGCCCTTCTTCAAACCTGCTCCAGCACCTCAGTGTCTCTGTAGTGAGGGGCTCAGAACTGAACACAGCACTTTAAATGTGACCTCACCAGTGCCAAGTAGAGGAGACAATCACTGCCCTGATCCTTCTGTCCCCAATTTTTCTGATACTTTCGAGTGCTGGTAGTGGAGCACTGGTATTGATTATTTCTGTGTGGAATACTTCTCATAGTAAAAAGACTCACAGCATGCTGGAACATACTTAGTTTCATGACTCTTGGGCATCCCAATTATGATTGGGGTATTTTAAGAAATACTTTCTTTTAAAGAATGGCTGAAAACTTATTCCATGAGTAAAGACTCCCAAGATTTTATTCCAGGGATAAACTTCTCAGCCATATCCAATAATAGGCAGCTGACTTCTCTTAGAAACTGTCGACACTATTGGTCAGAGAAAGCTGGTAAGGCTCTTGTGTCCACCTAAAGTCCTCCTTGGGTTGAACAACAGTATTTGGGTTTCTGAGAAGTCGTATCTTTTGGGACTCCTCCTTTGTCTTTGAACTCACAAATTAGAGTTTCCAAAAAATTTCAAGGAATATTTGGAGCAAAGTGGAAATCTGCTTTATTATGTTTGAGTGAGAATGCCATTCCCTACTAGTAACGTGAATCATACAGTGTATGCAGTAGTATGCATATCCAGGACTGCGAGCTTGCTGATATATGCCAAACTTAGAGAGTTACTTGCAAGAGACAAAATTATTGGGAGAGGGAGAAAATGTGGGCAGCAAGTGGCGGGAAGAAGGAGTGAGAAAGATTTTTGAAAGTGTTTCCCTTCATTCTTCATGTGGGAAATATGCCATTTCCACATCCCATCTGCTTTTGTCAGGAATACATAAACTGGTTTTGATAGCAACAAGTACCTAGCAGTTGTTTCTTCATTTCAGCACATCAATAACAGGCATATCTAAATATTTTACTGTACAGAGCTGGCATTGCAGAAAATGGTTACTAACATCAGTCAAGCATTACATTCATTCTCTTGTCACAAGAAATCACAGTGGATATGTCTGCACTGCAGGCAACTGCTCTGGATCATGGAGTTATTTCAGATCAAGTCAAGTCCAAGTTGAGCCAGCAGTCCAGCATGACTGCAAAGAGCTCAGTGCAAACAAGAAGTCATTAATAACACAGCTTCTCACTCTGAAGGGTTAATTGAGTTCAAAGTAGTAGAATAAAACCACTGTGGTCTCTCCATAAGGCATTGCAGTGGAATCAATATGAGTTCTTGGTAGATAGAAACCACAGGGCTTGAAACATTGGCCACTTCCAAGGCAGAGTCAGGGGAATTTTAGGGTTGGCTTTGCCTCATTTAACCTGAAATCATTAACAGTGCAGTGTTTAGACTCAGGTAATCGTCTGTGGCATGATTCACTTGCCTAATATAATCATAAATGCTATGTTAAAAATCCTAAGGTATCCTCCTGCAGCCACTTTTAGGGAGTGTGAATCATCTGTGCAGATACAGTGCATCCCTCCAGCCAGTGAAGGCAGAAAGACATTGCTGATGTGGGAGTAATCCCTTGGTCTGGGTGTCTGAGGCACGAGTCAGGGATGTGAACACAGACACCTGGTGCTACCTGAGATGCCCCAGAGTAAACCTGCATTCTCACATACTCAGGTGCTTTGGAAAAGCTCCAGTTTCCCAGAGAACTGAATTGTGTCCTGAGAGAAACGGGATGAGCTTCTGCCCACAGGTGACTATTCTCTCACCAACTAGAAAGGGAGACTAAACAAATGGTTTAGAAGAGTTTTGGCTGTCTGCAGTTGGTGAGATGAAACCCCATGCATATCGCAATGCAGAGTTTGAGGGCATAGTGTCAGTACCAGAAACTGCACACATCGTGTGTGCCTCCATGGCAAATCACATCCTCAGCTCCACAGCTGCCTTTGAACCCCTTTTTTAGAACCAGATACTGGCCAAAGAAGGCTCCTCACCAGTGAGTTCAATATAAGGGCAGCACTCTTGCCTTAAGTTACACATGCAAACATGGGGACAACTCACCAAGATCAAAGTGTAAAAGAAAGGGAGAACTGGTTTGGAAAAGATCCAGACATTTTACTAATGAGGCTATTCCTCCACTACTTGCATTAAGTGCTGTCAGAATTCAGTTGTCAGGAGCAGAATTGGAGCTGAGGGACTGTGTGGGACACAGAAGCTACCAGCAAGTGAAATTGTCCTGTTGGACTCATCTGGGCTCTGAAACTCTTCCCCATCAAACCATGCTAGCAGCTGACCTATGGGGGACAACTTTACGCCCAAATAGGAAATAGTAACGGGTTCTAGAGTTCCTCTGCTACAGTTCTCAGGAGTACATGCACTATAACTACTTACTTTTTATAATCATTCTGTTTATTTTGTTGCTACCATACTAACACCTACCAGTTTGCCTGATATCTACAATATGCTCCTTCCTCCTGAAATACTGTTATTTGTGCAGACTTGAGTGAAGTCTAATGGTGATATCCCAGCACTGTGCAACACAAAACTCCTTTTTTTTTTTTGTTGCCCTGTTCATGAATTTTGGAGAGATTTGATGGTGGAGGAACCAGTATCTGGTCTGATGGAAGAAAGTCCCATGACTCAGAATTCCCATGTTACCACCACAGTCAAGAGAAAAGGCATAAAAGATAGGCAAGGAAGCTTGGCAATAACAAAATGCTTGGCAATAACAAAATGCTTATTTCTCTATGAACCCAGATTGGACTGACTGGCATGTTGGACATCAGGAAAACACTGATGGTAGTGTCAAAATGTAGTGGTAATGGTAGTTCTGTTCAAGTGAAGCAGGAAGCTCCCATCCTGAGTGTTTCAAGTCATCTCCACTTGGGAGGCTGTCTGCCAATATCCAATATTTCCAGTGCTCTAAGGTAAATTTTTATCACAGCAAATACGTTTTGCCCAGTGTCAAGTAGATGTAGTAGTTCCATTAATTCCTAGCCTAAGCATCTTTTTTTATATTTCAGTATGCCATTCACCACCATAGCATTCCTCATTCAGCAATAGGGAAGGCTCCTGCCTTTGTCTCTCCATGCACATTAAACCTCCTTTTGGGATAAATATCCTCTTGAAAGGCACTAGGTTTTCATTATTTCATTATATATATTCATCATGCCTAATTATCCACCGTGCTTTGATGTATGTCAGGAGGCCGCATAGAATGTCCCTGCAATAGTACCTGTCAGAAACATCCAGTTCACAGCTGTCATATGGTATATGCCATCTGCTTAGACAGCTGGGCACTCAGGTGAAAAAGAGCAAAGAAAAGGACAAGAAAAAGTCAGCAAGATTTGGAGGAGAGAGTGAGCTTAAAAGATTTTCCCCTTCTATACATATGCATGATACAGGGATATAAAAATATCATTTTAGTCTCTCCACAAAAACTGCAGGTTATTATTTACTGCCTTGAAGTATTTAATGTGTACTTGTATCCACATCTCTTCAGAACCTCAACATTTACTGCAAGCAGTTCATTAACTCTTTATAAGTAGATCCTGTCAAGGGACTACTTAAATTTTCCTTTCAGTGATAGGACTAAAGCAGTGGCACAAAAAATACCTTAGAGAAAAGGTATTGGTTGAAAGCAAGTAAATTCTGGAAAAAAGTTAGGCATAAAATGCAGATTTATTATGGCTTGGGTTACAAAATGGCCCATGGAAGGGACTCAGCAACTGTCAAGTGTATACAGAAGACAGGTCAGACCATTCAAGCTGCTTTCCATGACACCAGCAATAGCAGACTCCAATGGGATCAGCAGCAAGGCAGCAAGGATCCACACAGAGCATTACACGTTGCTCATCCAAAGTGCTTCTCCTTCATTGTACAAATTTAGGGGAAGGGAACTTCAGGATGTTTTAATATGAAGATTTATGTTTTATTGAAGCAGGATTGGGTTGGAAATGTTTTCTCCCTTCTGCTACAAATCAATTAAAATGAAGTCAACATAAAGAAGAAGTGCCCTGACAAAAATTTGAGAATTCATTGCATTTATTTTCATTTTAAAATTGACTTAATTATTATTACTAATACGATTAGTGCAATTTGTTGAACTTCTGACAATAAGTCTTTGTGTTTGGTTTTTTTTTTTAATGCCAGAAATCTATGACATTGGAACTACATAAAATCTTCCCAAATAATAAGGCTTTTGCCACATCAGAATTTTCTGGGGGAAAAAAGAGATAATTTTTTAACTAGCTTTACAAGGGACTTTTGAAGAAATAGCAACTCTGTATAGAAAAGAGGCCTCCAGTTTAACCAGATTATAAACAACATCTGGCACAGAGAACCGTCAAAATGTAGTCCACCTTAGGGGAAAACTGTCCAGATGCAGAGATATGTTTGACTGTACAATGACATCTGTTGCGCAAACTAGGCTTGCAAACTTAGATCTGTATCTGTTAATGGCTAAGACAAAAATTAAGCTGAACTAAATGATAAGGAACAATTTAAGATTACAGGTTTAATTAAACAGAAGATAAATGGTTTTCCTCCTCAACAGTTCATTGAAAAATGGGATCTGATCAGAAAAAAAAAGGGAATGCAAATACATCAACGTAAAGGATTTAGGAAAAAGGAGCTCTTACAACCCAAAGCCAGCTGTGCCCTGGGCTTCGTCAAAAGCAGTGTGGCCAGCAGGATGAGGGAGGGGATTCTGACCTTCTGCTCTGCTCTGTGAGACCCCACCTGGAGTTCTGTGTCCACCTCTGGGGTCCTCAGCACAGGAAGAACATGAACCTGTTGGAGTGAGTCCAGAGGACCGTCACAAATATGGCAAGGGGGCTGGAGCACCTCACTTACAAAGAAAGGCTGAGACAGCTGGTGGTGTTCAGCCTGGAGAAGAGAAGGCTCCAGGGAGACCTTAGAGCACCTTCAAATACATATAGGGGACTACAGGAGAGCCTTAAATTGATTTATATGAGGTATTAGTAAGAAATTCTTCACTGAGAGTGGTAAGGTGCTGAAACAGGTTGTCCAGAGAAGTTGCGGATGCCCCATCCCTGGAAGCATTCAAGGCCAGGTCAGATAAAGCTTTGAGCAACCTGGCCTAGTAGAAAGTGGGGTGTTGGAACTAGATGACTATGGTCCTTTCCAACCAAAACCATTCTATAATCCTATGATCCTATGATTCTGTGAAACATTGAGTGATTCAAGCAAAAGGCATTACTGGTGCATTGTAGGTGGATCAGTATGGTTGTACCCTGATAGTGCTGAGCAGCACTGTGATATTTGCCTAAAGCTTCATGGACTAGCTCATACAAATGAAGGCCATAAGCTCTACATTAAATTTTTGCTAGAGGCTAAGATAAAAAAACTACATTTTTTATAGCTATAAGTTAAAAATCATAGCAATAAAAATCTTCTGCTATATCAGTCTATGGAAAAAGGAAAACACTAAGCCTGGGAGGATCCATACAGAGAGAGCTATCTTGAGATAGGAGACAACTAGGCTTATTTATGTGGTTCGCTTACCCTTGTCTTTAATAATGGAGCAGATGAGAGGATGCTTAAAAGGAATGAATATTCAAAATGGAAAATTCAAACAGACAAAAAAAAAGATGAAAAAAATCCATTGAAGTTCAGTGTGCTGAAACTTTCGGAGCAGGTTAATCTTCAGCCATGAGGTACTAGATTGTGAAATTCCAAGTCCTGCAGCAAAGCTTTTCTAAATGATCTTATCCATCTCTTGCTAGTGCATTAGGATCAGAAATTGGCAGACACAGAACTTTTATTTTGAAAAGAGAAGAAGGACCCATGAAGTTACAGGACTACTAGCCATGTTTCCAGTTTATGCAAGGTATTGGAAAAAATTTCAAAAGAAAAAACACTTAACAAATTGGAGATATGCAGAAAATGTAATATAATACAACCTGAATTGATAGGAGTAGATTTTGGCAGACAAACTTGTTATCTTTCTGTGATATATCAAACTTTGTTCAAATGAAGGAATAAATACAACCCAATTGACCTTCTGCTAAGGCTCACATACATTCCAAGGACAAATAATTAGTGCTTAAGGCAAAGACATGGGAAATTATTATATTTAGTTTTAGAAAAAGATCTGGCTTCAGAGTCGGTAACAACAACTAACACTGAAGGAAGATGAACCAGCCAGAAATAGGCTGGTTCTGAGTGCAATGTGATCGTAATCAGCCATTATGTCAACTGTTCACAATAACAAAACACAAAAATAAATAATTATAATAATTAATGACACAAATCTGGGTGATGATGTTAACAGACAGAAAGGTTAGAATGTTGTATAGGAGACAGCTGATAATCTTGAGCAATGAAGCAATAAAAATCTGATTAAATTTAACATCCTGAGGTGCTAGGTCAGGCACACAGACACTAATAAAAGGATTTGCTGTAAGCTGGAGGCTGAACTGTGCTAATATGGGGAAAGGAGAAAGCCCAGACTGGAAATAATCATTCACAGTATGGCCATGAGTCATCAACATGATTCAGCCACACAAAGGTTGATGCAATTGTGTGACATATCAGGAATGATGTTTCCAGTACAGAGACAGATGAGAACAGTAATCAATAAGGATAATACCTGGAGCATGACACAAACCCAGCCACTTACACTCTATATGGTCAGCCACCATAAATATCAATGGGCATCTAAACAGACCTTGTGAGCCAAAGAAAAAAGAGGCAAAAAGGGGACCTGGAAATTCAGGCTGGAAATGAGAAATGCTCAAAGATGGTAAGATACTGAAGACACTTGCAAAAATCTGCCTGGTGCTCTTGGCAAAAAAGGCTGTAAGGCACTGCCTGCAAGGGTAACTCCTAGAGGCAGCATGCCAGGTAACAAGAGGCAGAGCAAGATGAGCTGATTTTTGCTTAAAAGTGGATAGGATCTAGATTTTGAAGCTCTAATTCTCAATTCAGACACCTTTCTGTGAGCTTCCTCAGGGAGAGAGTACTAGCCAATCATTTGGTCTTTTTAGCTCCACTAGAAATGAGTGGTTCAAGAACCATAGCTCAAAGTGGCTTTATGACATATGAGGGAGTTTTAAAGTTTTTAAATCTTACTCCAGGAAAGCCAGGTATCTCCCTTCTTGCTTATACTTTGAGGATTAAACACTTCTCTTCTATGACCTGGCTCAATCTAACCAAATACTCTTACATCAGCCAAAGACAGGGACAAACTGGGCTTTGGAGCTGACACAGCAGTTTTTCCTAGTTTGAGGAAGGTTTCTGCTCACAAATTTTCCCACAGATGCCATGCCCCTCCTCCCAGCTTCTCTGCAGAAAGTTTGACACGAAGCTGCCACTAAATTGCCAATAATTAATTTTATGTTGTGTTCCAGGACTCACTTTTACTGATTTTGTTTTGCAAGGAGTTCATTTTGAGGCTCATGAGTGACAATTCTTGTCACAAGGAGCAGATTTCTGATTAATTCTTTCTGCTCTAGATTAATTTGTGTGACAATCATTTGTGACAAAGATTAATCTTTCAAACAATTACTGTGACAATTTTCTCCACAGAGACAAGCCATCACACTGGTGCTGCTTTACTCTGACCTTGTTTTGTGACTTTGGGAAAGTTATTGTTCTCTTAAGGTTCATTTTACCTATCTAGAAATCTATATAAATCATCTGCAGAGTTTACTACATATCTCAGGTCAATGGAACTTAATAAACTGTGAAATGATCAAAGGGTAAAAGATGATTGGAAAACAATCTGGAATCTTCAATAAGAAAAGGTAATAGCTTGTAACTTCCCAAATATTATCATGAAAAGCAAAACAAAACATAAAAGAAAAAAAAAAGCCAGTATTTTTTCTGGAAGACTTTTATTGGTGTGCTTCTAAGAACTTCATTAGCAATTTTACAAATTTTCATGAAATTCACATTTAAAATTTCATTAAAAGAGTTAGTGAAGTGATCACAGCTCTGTTTTAGCAAATAAACAATATTAATTACACTGAGCAAAGTTAACCCGCTTTTTCTAGCAAAATTGAAATGCTGACTATTCAAAAAATGTTTGGAAAAAAATTAAGTTTCAAAATTTTTTTTAATTTAATTTTTTAACATCTCATAAACATTGATCCACATAGAGTCACTTTTGAAGCCTGCAGAATCTCTTGTTTACATTAAAAAAACTCACTGTGTAGAGAGACAGGGTTATTCTTAGAAAAACACAGAGATGGTGTGAGCAGCAAGATGGAGAAGGCAATATTTTCTGTTAACAGGCTGTTGCTCTTTCCTCTGTTGTTCATATTTGAGTAAAAATATCCTGTGCAGTTACCTTTCCTGTTTGAATGTTGGTGTCTAGAGGGGTATTCAATTGCCTACAAGAGGTGTTGGCTCCAGAATACACTTCATAGAATGGCAAAGTGTATGGGATCCTTCTCTAAAAATTACATCCACAGCATGAAGGACTCTTCAGTGAGGACTGTCTCTTGCAGGCGAGGAACATCTTGCAGATTCTCTACATCTGAGTTTTCAAAGTATTTTCTTTTTCATAAGAGGTAGATTTCATTAAACTGCAGGGAGGAGGCAGCAAGGCCTAAGCTCAGATCAAGACAAACTGAGAAGAACCAGGAGGAATCTTGCCCAACCCAAGCACATGATCTTTGCCTCTCTCACTGAAAAGTCGTACCCAAGGTGAGGGCTGGAGAGGGTGATGCCCTGCCTTGGCCTTGAGGAGGCCCCTGCTGGTGTTATGCACCTTGAGTGTGCAGAGCTAAGCCACATTTTCTTTGGGTAATAAACTCCCATGCAAGAGCCTCATGGTCAAGGTTACTTTTAACCCTAGGGAGGACCTAGATCCAGGCTTCCTGCATGACACACCCACCAGGTAGGGCTGATGACACCTACACTTGCAGACCACTGGTAGGCTTGAGCTGCAGTTGGCTGCAAGTCCAGTCCCAAGTAGCTGAGGGCTCCTAGTCCTGAACAGGGGAGAAAAGGATCCTAAATCCAACCAGTATCCATCCTACTGGTGGAGAGTCACATGAATGCAGATGTTGCACATGCCTCTCCATGAATCTCACTAGTTTCAGAGTTTACCTGAAACCTTTAATGGTGATGAGAGTCTTCTCTGGGAACCTAGAGTTAGGCATAAGTGCTCCATCCCTACAGGCACTTGTTAGCACCACTTTCCTGCAGATTTTTACTGGAATAAGGTTATTACTCCCAGCAGTACAGTGTCACAAAGCTGGACAGGTACAGCACTGGATGACACACTGAACAGCTCCAAAATGGGTAGTCAGTTTTGTATTAGCTGGTTGCACAGTCTCTTCCTGGATTAAATATGCTCCTGCAGCTAATGGGACTGTGATTAAGTCAGAAAAATCATACCCAGTTACAAACCATGCAAATGGTATAATAATAACAGAAAATATTGTGATTTGTATGATAGATCTGACATACAAAAAAAATTTCCACATTTTCAACAATTCAGAGGCTAACATCTGAAGGAAGCTATTTCTGTATCTTGGCTGAAAGTTAATGAGCTTGATGCAAAGCATTAGCAAAGAAACATGGTGGGAAATTAAAATCTTTCAAGAATCATTAAGAGCAGACATCTGGGTTTTCCAAAGTTCATTTACACTAAAACTAATTTTCTAATGTAAAGTCTTGGCAACCACTTTAAGCAGTAAAACATTTGATGCTGCTCATGTAACCAAGGCACTCCAAATGAAAACTTTTCCTGTGAAATATTGTCTTAGCCCTTAATTCAGATTTTAAAAAACAAGCAATATATCACTCATTTGAAATTCTGTAAAGCATTGTAAACTGCAGCAAAACAAGAGATTGCAGATTAAATCATGGTTTGACAGGAAACATGACGGGAAGGAAGGAGAAAATTCCTTCAAGAGGAAATTTTGATGGTATGGGGTTACTGATGGAGCTCAAGAACCAGACAGAAATAGCAGTGATCAGAGCACTGTGCCCAGGGGTGACTTTCAGGCTCTTTGTGAGGCAGTCACTGAAAGACATCTTCAAAGCTAAACTGGATTGAAGTGAGATGATTCCAGAAAAGGATAGGGGATTATCACTTCCACAGTTTTAAGTAACAGTGACACACCTCTTGAATCTTTTATATGATCAGAACGTCCATGCTTAAGACAACCAAAGCAGAACAGATGCTGAAAATTCTCTACTTCAAAGCTTTTCAGGAAAGGTGCTAAAGGTACAGCTAAAACATTTGTATGTTCATGTCCTCACACAGGTAGTGTTTATATGAGCTGTAGGATGAGTGCTGAACTAAGACTTTGGTCGCAGTGCACTGCTTAACATAGGCTCAGTGCCCTCACCTGCAAAAGAGACTGGCCAGTCATGCCATGGCTGACATCAGTGCTTAGGTCCATGGGCTCCTTCCCAGAAGGTGCTGATCCCAACTGCCAAGGAGTGTTAGAGTTTGTATATGAAGCTGAACAACATACACCCTGTATTGTCACAGTGAGTGTGCAAAGCCTGGGATGAGGAGCATGCTTTACCTTAGCTGTACTTCAAGAATTGTTTCTAAATCTGGCATATTTAGTTTTTCAAAACAAAGGCTATTTGCCTTTATAAAGGAGAATACTTAAAATATGAAGAGGAAGCTGAGACTGGCCAGACTTTTTAGCCTACTAATAAATCTTACAGATCTTCAGTGACCAGAAAAAGAAATTTGACTTAACTGTCATCTAGAAGATAGGCAAAGTCAGGCCCTTGTTATGCCACGCAGTCTTTCTTGCAGCCTGTCTGCTTTCACTTTGCAGCAGTTAAAATGTCCTTCTGTAGTTGTCAGTGATTATACGGAGAAATAATTCCAGTCCCCTTGCAGTCCCTCAACACCAGACTATTACTCAGAAAATCAATTACTTCAAGGAAAAGCTGTGTCTGTCATAAGAGACAGAAAACAAAGACCATGCTATGTCTTAGGGTGCCCTTTGACATTCCTTGACATTCTGAGGCTTTGCAGAGATATATGCCAAATTCAGAAGGAATATTATATTTGCTACCTTTTCATCAAAGTTTATAAGAATAAGACAAGATCACTGATTATTAGGCTGGGTAATATCACAGTGAAGAAGGACCACTGCAGGAGACAATAGCTCAAATGGATTTGTCCCATGACATACGCGGTTGCATTATGGCAGGACTTAGGACACGTTTAAGGTTGCCCTGAAGGCAGTGTCCAACCATTTGTTCTCCAAAACAGCTCAGCTGTGCTTGATTTCTGCCTGCAGTGCTTGAAGCTTATCTGTGCCTGGTAGACCCTGGGCAGCAAATCCACTAGCATTGGTTTCCATATTGGCTTTCCTGGCCCTCTGACCTTTCCTTTCTGTTCTCTAGCACCCCTAAATAAATAATGACAAGCCCAAGGGGGAAGAGAAGCAAGGCAGAGACTGCTGAGCAGGATAACTCTACTTCAAAGGTAGTAAGGGAAAGCAGAATAATCCTTTGTGACCTTACAAGACACCATCATTCCTTCTCACTCTTCTCTTTCCTGCCTCTTCCATTGTCCACACTGATTCTCTGAGGATCTGAATGCTCTAAATGAAACCAAGGCAGTATTCTGGCAAATAGAAAGATTAAAATAGAAGAAGCCTGGTGGTTTTACTGTTGGTAGAAGCTATTTGGCTTATTTTGCTGATCCTAACTACATCACAGCCCTCATGCAATGCTGCTGTGAAGAGGTTGGGGTCGATCTACATCAAAAAAATTTGTCAGCAGGCAATATTCATGCAACTGTACCTTGATGTTGTCTAAGCAATTTGCATTGATCTAAAATAAATTCAGAGCAGTAGGTCCTTACCTGCAAAAAGTTAATTCTTTTTTTCCTTTTCAAATCCTAGAAAGGAAGCGCGCTGAAGAAAAGCTTCAAGGGATTTTTTCCCAGTTACGTTATTAAGTCAAAAACAAAACAAAACAAAACAAACAAAAAAAAAACCCAAAACAAATTTAAAAACCGCACAACCCCCCCCCCCCCAAAAAAAAAAAAACTACAAAGCCATCTCAGGAATCCTAATATTCAGAAAATCTTAAAGCTCATTTCAGAACTTTGTACTCATATTACTCTGTGGGCTTTGTAAGAAACTGCTGTAATTGAATTCTGCAAGAGATCTCAGGAAAAGAAATGTCACTTTTACCCATTCCTTCTCAATCTCCCATAGGTTTCATTCACACACTTTCCTCTCTACTCATGAGTACCAAGACACCTGTGCCCAAGAAGTTTTGGACCATTGTATGAAACAGGGAGGGAAAAGAACATTAGCAGCTCTGGCCTCAACATGTATCTTGGGTTTTTGAATTGTCTTTTGTATCTTCTAGGAGTGGATGTTGTGCTGCATTGCTTGCCTTGTGATTTTGACTCACCCTTTGCAAATGTTTGGCAAAATTCCTGAATTTCATAACTTTTATTTTCTTTGCTTCATATGCTGTAGTCCTGTTCTTTATCCACTCGTCAGCTTTAACTTCAGTTCAGTTTATTCACATGAAGCAATAGATGGTGATTAACACATTTCTATCCTTTTAAACATTGCTCTGCTGTTTCCCCTGGTGCTTTTGCACACGTTTCCATTCTTACTCCATTCACACCACTCTTTTTATTTTATTAGAAATTTCTACAATGCTAATGGAGTCACTCCTAACTTCGGACATTAGAATGGACAATTAATTACAGGCCCCCAGGATGACCGAATTCATGTGGTGAGAACTAGGCAGAAGCCCATAGCTTTTTTTGTTCAAGAACTACTAAAAAATGTATTGGACGTGAGGAAATAAAAAGTTGAATCTCATGCCTCACATAGCACATACTTTTTTTATTGTGCATACAACTATTCAAATAATTTGCCCTTGGTTAATTCTGTGCGTGCTCTTGTAGACTCTTGAAAATGCATCCACTCCTTCTGTATGAGATTTTCTGGTTCAGGCACACTGCAGTCCAGCTCAGTCCTAGTGGAGGTAGATCACTGCTGAAGCACTTCTGCACTCTGTGATTCAGCCTTTTCCTCTATGACGTACGAGCAGGAGTCTCAAACAGCTCTTCTTAAACCCTGGCAAAAATGCTTTCTCCTAACAGCAGGATCATAAGCAAACAACAAAATGTCATTGTCAAAATGATTGTAGTGGGATGACAGAATGCATCTCCATAGTAATGAGTGGGGCTAATGCCACCCCTTGCAGCATCGCAGGCGGCCACACAAAAGTTTCTTTTCCTTTTCGAAAGATAAATTCGTGAAGGATCTCAGTGGCTGCTCAGCCCTGGGAGGTGGAGAGCCAGTAAATGCCTCTTATTGCTCCTTAATGCCTGCCTGGAGTGGGTAGTCAGATACCCCCACAGCTATGAGCAGCACCTGATGCTCCTTAAGATTGCTTTAAAGGAAGTAGCAGGATATAATAGTTCCCTCCATGAGCCCACTTCTGTTCATCCTCAACAGAGCAAACACAGTCACATCCCCTGCAAAGTACACTTTGTACTTGCAGTCAGTTAATTTTAAATAATTCTCTGTTTCATTTTGGAGATGGAATGTTTTGAGGGGCCAGATGAAGATGTGGAACTTTTCTTATCTCCCTAACTCCATGCATTATAACAATTAACATTTTGACAATTGCAGATGTACTATGCTTCAGTAGCACTGAATATGGATAACTATTAGTTCCTTGAAATTCATACAACGGGAAGAGGTTAAAGTTTCAGTCCTTAGTTTAGCTTAGTTTAGAATTTTGCTCTTTTGGGGCTGTTTAAATCTGTTGTTCATCTCCAAATTAGACTTTCAGCTACTATAAACCAGGGTAGCTGTAATGATTTAGTACATCTGTGCCATTTTCTCCCCTCAGTACCGTGTCCTACTGCCTGTCTTTTTGGCTTTGTCTCAAGGCTCCTACATCTACAAATGCTCCTTGCAGTTCCCATGACAAAGCTGAGAAATACATGCATGCATTTAGGAGGAAACATATCCCCAGCATGCACAGTTCTCCACTCTGAACAGCACTATCAGCCTCCGGGTGGATATTCTGATCCTAACACATACAAACAATTTCCATAAATGTCACTGCTAGGTACCTGACTCATCCCCCCAGGAACAAAGCAAACTTTCCAAAGTAAAGCCAGCGTGATGATGAAGATTGGCATGAATTTTCTGTTAAGTACTTTTCTTTGTGCTTTCCTGTCATTATACGTGAAAGAAAGTTGCTGCCTTGAGACTTGATTCTCCCTCACTTTGGTAGATACCTGCTGGGGCTAATTCATGTGAAGCCATGGCATTATGTACTTTGAAAAGATGCTGTGCTCAGGTCTCCTCAGGCTCCCGGCTTTTCTGGAGAGTGTGTGAGGTAAAATGATTAATGGGAATCTGTGAGCTCTTAATATAACTCACATTCACAGTTTATGACTTCTCCCCTGTAATACATTACTTCCTCCATTTCCATGCAGTTTTTCAGGCAGAGAAGCCATGTAAAGAAGATTTACTCTTCTTTCAACATGAACTTTGCAGAAGCAAAAGCCGTCTGCCCTGCATGTGCACAAACGTTTTCTGATACACATCAAACATAACTATAAAAAAAAAATAGAAGATATTTGAAAAATTAAACTACAAGCAACACCATGCAGACATGGGATTTGGTGACCAGAATACTAACAAATGTCTGATATTCCTAATCTGTATTCAAAACAATGATGTTATAAGGAGATAGTAAAATATCTACATAGAGATTTTTTTTAATGTGTTATAAATTGATAACAGGCAGGTTTATTTGTTAGGCAGTGATTTTCACCTTAATAATTGTCTGATTTTACTTTAAGCCATTTTATGACTGATATTTCTGTGACTGCTATTATGGCACTACTTCTTGAAGTTAAACTATCTGATGTTCATTCCTTCACACTACTGAGTGCAGTTCATCATTTTCACTAGGAAAGCAGTGGTCTTAAAGATGGACCCTTTTATATTACTTTTACCCCAATTTCCTGACAGTAAAATTATATATGCTTAGCTTGATTTTCTGCTTCTGTTTCTGCCAATTCATAACTATTGAATCCAGTGTCCAAGCTCTACCTAATTTGACAACAATTTTGGCATGTACAAGTAAAAAGCTTTTCAGATCTTCATGGATGTTGATGTCTGGATATGTGAGACTCAACACTTAGTAATGTCTCAGGGTACAAGATGAAGAATTCACATGTGACCCCTTCTGCCTAGAACCAAGCCACCCACCAATGTATGGTACCTCCAGCAGCATCACTGCAGTCATTGACTTTATACTAACTTTCACATAATCTTGGTATTGTAGTGCTTTGTTGGATTTTGTGCTTGTGAGTCAATCAACTAGTAATTTATCATCTGTTATTGTTAACACATATTAGTATACAAAGAAGAAAGAATGGAAACATCTTCAAGAGAAGGGAGAGAGCATATTGTGAAAGTAAAATAGAAAATTGCAATCAGGCTAATCCTTGTTTGTGAAATTCTCCAAGGATGTCTTTTACGCCAGAATGAAGTGTTCTCAGAGTAACACATCAGGAGCTTTTTAGGTGTTCTGAGTGATGGAGTTACAGTGACATTTAAAAAACAGATGCATGGCAGATCTTTATACTGTTGACTTAGGAACTAAAAAGCTTCCCAGAAAAGGTCCTGAACCAGAAAGGCTCAGAAAATTACTGGAAAAAATGAGTAGAAATATATTTGGTCTGAAAAAACATAATGAGTAAACATAGAAGACAAAAACAATGATTTAGATTAACTATAATCTGTCACACCAATTATTGGTGCCTACACTCCTATTTTAGTAATATAACCACAATTCCTGAATAAATTCCTTTCTCTAAACAAACACTTTATGTGGATCCACATAATTGTCATGTAATTTTAACTTTAGCTTTTCCAGGATCTCTTATTTGGGAATCTGTTCATTGGTGGTAGTGGGAACCAAGATACAGCTTATAGAAACATACTGAAAGAGGTAAAGAAGAAGCACAGAAATACTTCTTGTCTCAGTGGTATAAAACAAATGAAGTGACGGAATCTGCTAGCAGGCAACTACCTAAGCCTGCCTTCTCATACCTAGACCTTCAAATTATCTTATCCCAAGTCACTTCAAATAAATAAAATTTGAAGGACATGCTCTCAAGAAATACACCCTTTACTTCTCAGCAATCTCTGTGTGATGTTTATTGGCCAGTGCCCTTGGGGAGTTTTGGAACAAGGCTGGAATGATACCAGCTCATTCCCGCCAGCCTGGGAAAAAACTGCTCTAGAGCTGCTTCCTAGAACTGTCTCCCCCAATTCTGAAAGCAGGATTTGAATATCCATGAGCTTAACCCAATTTTCCTGACAGGCTGACCAAACAGGGCTTTGAGCTCTATGTTGCTGCACTTGGGACCAGACTGAATTCAGTCCCACTTTTGGGTTTAGTTCAGGCTTTGGCTATTTTCTGTGTGCTTTTTCACTCTCTCTTGATCTCCCTTTGTCATTCCTAGGAGTTTTTGTACCTTAGAGGCCCCAGATCTGGCCCTATCTGACCTTAAAGGGCCTATGAGCCTAATTCAGCAAAAAAGTTTAATTTTATGTACCTCACTGAGACTGACAGTTCTTTCTGGTTTTTTTTTTTCATTTGAGTTTTGCTTTTGTTTGGGGGTTTGGGGTATTTGTTTGGGGG
>VZUI01042044.1:54136-87067 GCA_013401135.1 Cettia cetti
ATTTGAGTTTTGCTTTTGTTTGGGGTTTTGGGGTATTTGTTTGGGGGTTTTGTGTTTGTTTGGGGTTTTTTTGGTTGGTTGGTTGGTTTTGCTTTTTGTTTAGGGTTTTTTTTGGTTGTTTGGGTTGGGGGGGTTTGTTTTGGGGTCTTTAGTTTGTTTATTTTGGTTTTTGTTGTTTTGTTAAAACCTTTGTCTTTATTCTCAGTTTAAAAGAGGAGAACTGGATACACAAGCAGGTCCTGAAGCACAGAAGAGCAGGGGAAAAACATTAATTGCAGACTGTTCTTGAGTACTCTGTAAATCCTATTTTGCTTGTTAATGTGGGACTTTGGTGAAATAAAAGCTAAGTGCTGCTCCTTAGCACCAGGAAAGTTCACCTATTTCTCTGTCATATGCACAAACATCTCAAAGTGTTTTGGGAGTGGTCAGAAACATCTTCTGGATGAAAAGAAAAATAGTTGTTCCATTGCATTAGGAAAATAATTTGTCCATTTGCACAGTGTCTGTTTTGTACAGAAGTCAAAATAAAAATGTGCATTTTGTGCGTGTGACAAATCTGGAACAGAAAATTAAAGATGTCTGATGGTACTGCTGGACCTAACTCGCCTCCAGATTTTCCAAATATGCAAAGCTGGCTCCTCTTCTGTTCAGCTTGGAGAATGCGGATTGCCGAGCTACCTCTCCCAATTCTTTCTCACCTTGTCTGACTTTCTATCAAGAAAAAAACCTTTCTTATTACACCAGGGATAATCTGTGTAACAACCTCCAAATACTCACCTTATATATGTCTTGCAGTAAATGCTTAGCAAGCTGCACTTAAACGCCTTCAATGACATGCAAGATTAAGACTGTGCTTTTTCAGAATTTCAGTATGCCCATTTTCCCTCTTTACTTCTTCCTAATTTACCTCTGAGCGTGATCCAAAAAGGGTCAAAAACAGCTGAGCCACTTGGCTTCAGAATTTACTGTTTATCATGAGACCCTTTAGACCATGCAAAATTTTTCAGTGCTCTGAAATTCATTTTTGAGGCATGGCTTCCTCACTTAGACAGGAAGAAGAAAATGTGGATGTTCTTCTAAACTAGCACTCACATTCAATGTGATAGATACACTTTGTTCTGGCATTATGCCATTTTAACATGTGGGATGCAAGTACTTTGCTGCTTAGGCAGACCACTGTGAAGAGGCTGATTCCCAGCCAGGAACACAGAAAAGCTGGTCTCAAAGGCTGTGTGCCTGTACTTAGTGATGAATAGGAAATGAGATCCTCTAATCCACCCATCTCTGATTTGGGTCACTTTCCATACTTCTAGTCACCTTGGGCATGTTTGAAGAGTGTTCATTATAATGAAATGTCTCACTTGCACTGACAAGTATTACTTTGCAATAGAACTAGAAGTGTTAAGGGTGCCTGGGTATGCTCCTTAACAAGTCTTCCCAGCCCATCTGAATTTCTGCAAGCTGATCAACTGGTCTGAAGGTCATGTACATCACTCTGTGACACAGCTTGTAGAGGGACAGCAGCAGCAACTGTCAAATATTGAGATTATAAAAATCTGTGAAGCATTTCCCCAAGAGAATTTTCTTCCCAAAGAGAGAAGGAGAAAAGCCTCTTAATCACTTGCTTCAAATGTAGGCTGATGCTGGTACTCACTATTGAAATGAGTTAGGGACCCTCAGCAAGTGCTTTATGTGATTAACTAAAATAAGGCTTCCTCCTTGCCCCATAGCCTGCTGAAAGACACACTTGCAAAAAGTGACCTACAAGGGCTACTGGAAGAAAGGGACCAGCTATGTCTTAACAGGAAAGTCTGTTGAGTTAATAAACACCTCTGGTTAGGATAAAACTGTGAGCCCTTTATTATTTTTCTCTTGAAGATTCATGAGGAGACCTTCTATATATAATAAACGTGATTGTTTTTACTAAAAGGTATTTTAAATATTAAATGTATTTGCACAGTAAAAGAAATAATGGGAAGCCACCAATACACATCATCTCGCAATCTTGATTGCTCACATATCTGAAGTGCTTCCTTTTCCTTCTCCTGCCTTTGGTGCTAACATGCCTTTGAGCATTGTTTCAGGTGACAGAGAATTACTGTGATTCCAAAAATAATTTATTATCTCCCAAGAGCAAAGGTCATTTTAATTTGGAACAAATAAATGTCGAATAATGGATGATGTACAGGATAATAATTCATGGGCAGCCAGCCAGAGGAGATAGCTGTAATTACATTCAAGTTCAGGATGACACAGAGAGCCGAAAGATGGAAATCTGAATGTTCTTAGGCAAGTTATCAGAGCTCATTTTGCTGCAGGATGTGCTGTTATCTGATCCCCTAATCCTGCCTGTGCCCTGAGCTGATCTCATAAAAGAAAACCTACAGGAAGAGAGGTCCTATAGAAGTCCCTCTTATCTGAGAGCCCAGCAAGCACCAGGCTAGCTTTGTGGAAGGGCACATGCTACTACTGGTGATTCATGCCCAGAGGAGCTGAAGCAGGTTGCAGCAGAAGAGAAGCTTCTTAGTGTCTGTGGAAACAAAATCATTATGGGAAAAAGCATGAAGTTCTCAAGAGGACCAGAGCTCTTCCCAGCACAAAACTTGCTGGATAGTGTGGAACACATAAACACGCACTTTACTTCCCCTACTCTGCTTGTTTTTTTAGTTTGCAGCTTCAATTTGTTCACTAAGTTCATTAAGACACCCAAGTGTAGTTTTGATAGACAGGTATTCAAAAGAGTCAGTGGAGAGCAAGGCTTCCATGCAGCTGACAGTATTTGATTAAACCGAATAATTCTCTTGGATTCATTGACTGCATGAGGATTCCTTGACTGTGTGCTCAGTGCATGAGTCTAAACCCAGGCATTGTCAGTGCCACTTGGGATAGCCCCAGGTATCTGAGACACCTTGCTGGACCTGCCTCCCTGTGACAGATACAGTAGAAGACCTTCATAGCTTTGAATTTACTTTTGTAAAGCATGACTAATGTCAGGAAATAAGCTCTCAGCACCCAGGGCATAAAAAAAAATTTTTAAATTATTAATTTTCTCTGATGTACTGTTCTCCTTTCCCCCTACTTCTGCACAAGTATCTAATTTTTGTCAGGGCCACAGACAGTCTCCAGAATGAGAGAGCTGATTTGCCTAATTCAAAAAGGCAAATGTTGTGTCATATAGTCCTGTTACTACACTGTAATAGATGTTATTATTAGTTATAGAAGGTTATGAACTGGAAAATGCAGGCTAAGATAGGGCTTCCTCAGACACTTGGAGGCTTTTGGATCTGGGAAAAAATGAGCAGCTGTTTACTACATTACCTCACTATACAGAGAAATGCTGTTTTTGAGGCTTATCTGAACATCCAAGGTTTCTTGCTATTTAAAGATATTCTAATCATTCAACCCCATTTATAGCCATAACTTGACTAACCTATTAATTTTAAGGAGTAATTAACAGAAAATAAACAGGAAAAAATATCGTCTGTACACATGTAATAACAGGAGATAATTCTTTAGGTGCACACAAGAAGATTTTCAGTAACCTGATGACAAACTCCCTTTGAAATTGTGGAGGAGAATTAAGAATTGATGGCTTAAGTGAAGCAAAATCCAACTTTCTGAGAACTTGGTAAACACAGATTTTTTTTTTCTTTTTATTAGAAGTCTGTATATTACGTGTTTGAACTATTCCCAGGACAATAGAACTGCATATGAATAAGTAGGAAACTGCAAATTGCAAAGCAGATGTTCTGCTGACCTCCTCCCACTGGAATCTGCTGGCTGAGCTGCTTGGCTTATTCTCCCTTTCCACCATCAATAAATCAGCACATCAAGTACGTGGAAACAGGAAACTTTTAAGTAAGTAGGTAGAAATTTAATTGCAGAATTGCCAACAAAGTTGGGAAGTTAAAATGGAGGCAAATGTATTGCAGAAGGATTGCAACTTAATCCTTAGCAAGTTTTTATAATGTTCATCATTATTCCCTTGGCATTCAGCACTATATTATTATACGACACTAGAAAAAAAGGATTTGGGATAAACAGGGAATGAGTATCCTAGTGGTGAAGTTCATTAGGCTGAGAAATAATGTTCTAGAGAAACAGTAAAAACTTTATTATTTATTGATATAGAAATTGCCTAGACAGAACACCAGGAAAATGCAGACAATAATTGTGAGTTCCTTACCCCGGCACACCAAAAGAAAAGGAAACTTTTCACATGTGTGAGCATGATAATCATAGATAATTATTTTAATCCCTAAATCCTATGGTACTCTTGTCAAGTAAAATAGTTGTCAACTAACCATGTGGCTAAAAGCTGTTGGAGATGTGCCTATCTGATGCCAAGAACACTTTTTAGGGCTACAATACTGTGTAAGCCTAGAAAGTATCACAATCTATCCTGGTACTCTCCACTAATACTAAATAAACTTTGTAGTATTGTAAATGTGGAGGGGTTTTTACTGCTTTGAGAGTCATGCTAATTTGTGTCAGTAATGATTCAGAAAACAAGAAATCTTTTAAATGTGTCCTGAGGTAACTAATCTGCTTTTGCATTGCATGTTAGGTTGCACAGCACCTAAAGTGTTAAAACCACAAAACCACCGCAATGAGATTCAGTGCTGCAGAAGAAAGAGATTTTGTAGTCTGAAGCAAAGCTGGCCAAGGCATCTAATCATGAAGGCAGTGCTGAGGATCCATCACCATGCACACAAGCAGTCCTAAGGGGGTATATTTAACAGGTATCCTATTTGCATACTTGTCAGATGTTGCCCTTTTGCTTTGCTTATTGAGCTTCAGCTGACTTGGCACATCTGCTTTTCCTCTCACTGTGAGCATTTTATCCAACAGGGTGTCAAAGCTTGTGTTGCTGAGGAAGACTTACTGGGAATATTTTCAAGGTGCTGAGACTTAATAAAATGTTTTTGAGAGTACCATCAGCTGGTTGTTAATTTAAGAAGTTTTTATTATAAGTAAACTGATTACAAATTGCAGTTCGCCCTTTCAGTGTTAGACATTCCAAATTGAGACTGTGTGCTGGAGGACTGTCAAGACTATCAGACCACCATATTCAAAAGGGTTTTCTTTCTCAGAGAAAGGATATCTTTATTTCTTTCAAGGGGGCAAACCATGCCAATGACTCATTTGTGTCTCCATCTCCTGTATGAGGATTTCAGGCACCTCATTAAGTGGAGAGGAAGAATTCTCATGCTGAGCAGAAGGAGATTTCAGGGCTAGGAAATTTACTCTAAAAGTTGTTTTCTTGTCAAGCTTTTATTTTCTTCAACAATTACAGGGTGTGGAAATAGCTCAGGACAGCACAAGCAATGGATTTTAAAGCCTGATGTTGCTATAGTTGCACGGAAGCCATCACTTTATGCAAACGTTCCCTTTCAGTCGATAAAACTGTGTAGAGAGACAAGTACATGGAATGTTGGTAAAAATGTCAGAACTTGACCTAGAATTAATTCCTATATTATTGGCCATGAGATAATATAAAGAGCTCCAGAATTCTCTTACAATGAGCTGCTAGATAACTGTCACAACAAAATTAACGTCCTTCTTTTATTCATGCCAATTTTTCAAATCTGAATGTTTGTATTACTGACTTCAGGCTTGCAAAGCCTGTGTCCTAAGACATAGGGAAATGAACAAACTGTTAATAAAAAGGCAATAAATCCTCCTTGCTGGATGAACACTGTAATTCTGCATATCCCTGAAATGCAACAGCAAGTACCTTTCTCCCCTTTTGTACCAAGCTCAGTACTTAACTAGCAGCCTGCTACAGATCTTTCTGTGGTGTGACATGAAATGGAGGGCACTGAGAAATGGTCAAACCTCTGTCACATCCTGTCTGCTTGTGCTCCTCTTTTGCCAGGAGGAGCACCCAGGTGAATTGTTCCTCCATCGTTCCTCTGTATCACCTCTCTGGTGTTTTGCTAAGGGGGTCTGTTAACTCCACTGCTAACAGCACTGGAATGAACCTTGGCATGGTTTATAGAGGAAATCATCCAAGGATCAAGCATAGGCTTGGATTCAGTGCTAGAAAATGTACTCCTGAGATTTATAGTGATGAAGACTGGAAGAGACCACCTGATCCAACGTGATCTGTTTCCTGGGCCAGAAGTTTTGATAGTGTTACCTTCATACTAAGCTGGATCCCTTGGGCCTGACTAAACACAGTCTTTAAGAAGGGCATCTCTCCTTGGCTGCAAAAAATGAAGTGGCAGAGAATTTATCATTTCCTTTGTAGCCAGTGGCCTATCACCTTCCGTGTTAGAAGTTTGTGTCTAATTTCTGCTTTGAATTTAGCTTCACTTCTAGCCACTAGCTCTCGATGTGCCTTTCTCTGCTACATTAAAGAGCCATTCAGTAACTGGTATTTACTCCCCATGAAGGTTCTTACATGCTATAATCAAGCTGTCTTCGGATCTGTCTGATAAGATAAACAGATTGAGCTCTCACTGTTCTCTCTTTTATTTTCCCTTCCAGACATCAAAACATATCTGTGGCTTATTTCTATATCCTTTGTAGTATTTCAACATCCCTTTTAAAATGTTGACATCAGGACTGTATACATTATTCCACATCAGTCCCAATAATGTCACACAGAAAGAAAAGTCAATTTCCTCCTCCTACTCACTATTCTGTTGTTTATACTGACAAGAATTGAATTAGCACTTTTTGCCTCTATATCATACAGGAGCTCCTGCTACTCCATTTCCTCTTAGAAGCCAATGCTATTTTCAGTCAGTGCTTTCCAGGGTACAGAACACCCTTCTGCAAGTATGGTTTGCACTGCTTTGAAATTATGGTTTGGTTTATCTAGGGTTTACCCAACCATAAAAGTAGATGAACCTCTTTCTGGTTTTTCTGTTATTCCTGCCAGTATTTAGGATTACTAGGATTAGATTCAGAATCTAAGACAAAATCACTAGGGATTTTGTATTAGATTCTGAAAAAGGGGAGACAAACACCATGAAATTTCTCATCAAACTCTACAGAAGTTCCTACAAGTAACCCTCCCTGATGAAGACCTCCAATGACAATTTTTTCAAGATCTTTGAGACAGGCCTATATTAAGATACTCATTACTTGTTTTCTTTACACCCTAGAGAGCTCCTTTGTTCTTAATCTTGTTGTGTGATACTAAACTGAACAATTTGAGGAAGTCTGAATAATGCTACACCTGCTCAATTGCCACTGCCAGCAGAACTTGTAATCTCATAAAAAAATGAGAACAGGGTTTTCTGAAAACAGCTAGATCCTTAAGGTATATTGACTTTCATTAATTGCTTACATTCACTGTGTACTTATTCTTAGGTCAGCTGGTATGCCACTTTGCCTGTAGCATATGTACTTAAATGTCTGTGAAACTTGAAGGTCATCCCACCACACGTTTAAATATTGGCACAGGAGGAGCACTTTCAGGGGCTTGCAGACTTCCACTGATATTGCAAGGTTTAGTGGGAGATTACTCTGCACAAATGTAAAATACACTTATCATCTCTTGATTGCAAGCAATGCAGGACTGACAGATACAGGAATATATGTAATCTACATCCATTAATGTCCTGATTTCAGATGGGATAGTGCCAATTTTCTTCCTAATACCTGTGGTTTGGATTTAGCATGAGAACAATGTTGATATCACACTGATGCTTAGCTGCCACTGAGTATTGGTTACTATAAGCCAAGGGCTTTTTCCTTGTCTCATGCCCTGCCAGTCAGCAGGGGCACAAGGAGCTGTGAGGAAACATGGCCAGGACAGCTGACCTGAACTGGCCAAAGGGATATTCTGTATCACAGAACAAATTGGGCGTAGTTGGTCCATAGGGGCTGATCACTGCTGTGGGATGGGCTTGGCATTGGGCAGTGGCTGAGAAATTGTGCCTCACTGGTTTCTCTTGGGTTTTATTCTTTCTCTTTTTCCTTTCCATTAGTGGTGGTGGTGTTGTTATTAATAACATTAAGATATTTCACTTCATTTCAATTAATAAAATATTATTACCTCAGTGCACGGGTTTTACCTTTTCTGATTCTCCTCCCCATCTCATTGGGCAGGGAGGAAGAGAGAGCAGCTGTGACACTTAATTGCTGGCTGGGGTTAAATCACAGCAATTAAACACAGCTATGCAACATCCTGCAGCAACATACACTTCATAATTCTAAGACCACACTCTGCGCTTCCTGAACAGAGTCAGTAAGACCTTTTTTAGTATCTTTGCATTTTCAGCACCATTATTAAAATTCCCATTTAGCACATAATCTATACCAGTGCCAGGACTTCTTTGGTTCCAAAAATATCAGTTCCTTGGTACTGTCCTCTAACTCAGGGAGATACAGACTTTCCCCAATGCCTAACACTTTCTATTGGTTGCATATTCCTGCGAGATATTTCCTGGTTTAGCAGTGACATGCGTGAAGCAAATTTCAGGACCTCAAAGAACCTTGCAACTTTGGACCTGTTCTTTGAAGAGGGTGATGAATGAGAGCTCATCACCTCCAAATACATACTAAAATTATCAGACAAACACTAAAATCTAATACTTCTGTGTTTTTTGCACAAACCACAGCAAATGCTGGGTATTTAACTTAGTTTGCCATCATTTCACAGAGACCATAGCTAACCTGAAACACGTTGCCACACAGAGTTTTTAGCATACAACGTGGAGCTTAGACAATTGATATAGGTGTAGACATATGAAATAAGGAATTTTGGACATGCACAGCTAAATTAAAGTGTCTTGATTTTAAACTGAATCCTACCCTTCTGGTTCCTTTATGACAACCTGAAACTGAGCCTTTTTATTTTCTTCTTTATTTCCTTATATTTATTTTAGAATGTTGTCATCTCATACTGAGTTAATTGCCGAGATGGGCTAATCCTCTGAGGCAAAAGTGATCTCTGTAGTCCCTTAAAATTTTCGGTCTCATAGTAATGGTGTGATTTTTTGCTTTTAGTTATACTGCTCCTTCTCAACATTTTTTGAAGATTTTTATCCTTTTACTTTTACCCTCAAGAGTAAAGCAGTGTTAATTTTACCCTTTTTCATATCTACTCAGCCTTGCAGTAGCACTGCAGATGTTGAGGCAAAGTTTTATTCTTTAAACATTCAGTTCTGTCTTTGTATCACAGCATCAGATATAGCTCAGAAAAAGACATTTTTCATTAAAAGAGAAGTTTGGGCTTCAGTCCATAAGGCCACTGATTTAGTAAAGCTTTCTTCAGCACAGTCTGACAATCCTTCAATTGTGACACCATAATTTTCAAATTATCTTGTATAACAACATGACTGAAGAGGGTTAAATCTACGTCCACTTGATCTTCTTGATGCTGAAAACATCTTTGCAGTTTCTCATAACAAGCCTCAATCTTATGTGTGAGGATCTACTGATAACCCATTAGACAGTGCACTTTTTCACTCATTAGACCTCCTTTTTGTACTGTTTGTTCCCATTAGCAAGACAAGAACAAAGAGTTGAGCATTGTACTTGAAATGGCATGAAGAGTCCTGTGCAGCCACTCATATTTCCTGCAGATTTTGATCCCTGTGCCTTGAGACTGCCTTTATCCTCTTAACTCCCAAACAAGTTGAGTCTTCTGTATGATGGGATATCTTGGCCTAGACACCTCTGCCGAGCTACAAGAGTGGAGACACCCATTTGAACTTTTTGGGTCACCTCATCCCAAAGGGTCCCCTGACCTCTTGGAAGGTTGGGATGTGAGGCTGAAAATAAAGTGGGACAAAGAATAAGAATATAATTGGGAATATGACAACATGGGTTGTGAAAAAGACCTGGTTTTGCAATTATTCTCTGTTGAGGGTTTTGTGATCGACCAAAACATGTTGCAATACTGGGATCCTATGCAATACAGCATAGGATTGGATAGTGTCATCTGGGTAGTGACAGCATAGGCAAGCTGTCACTACCCAGATGAAAAGTAGACTGTGTTGTCTTACTGCATTTTCATAAACCAAGGTGTAACACTATCTTTTCATTTGCAAGCAGATTGGTTGGTCATGTACATTGAATGTACCATGTGCACAAGAAAAACATTTCATCACAAGGGAGGTGATAAATCACATTTCATCATTACAGGTGTAAGATGGCACCTGTTTTGAGTGCTTTCACTTAAACTCTCTACCTCTGGAAAATGCATTTTGGCAATATAACTTCTATTTTGGTCTTGGAAAAAAACTGGGTTTATTTATTATTCCCTGATCCTGCATTCCTCAGAATCAATGGGACAAGTGATTGACAGAGTTTAACCCATAATTTTGTGTTTATATTTCAGTTGTGCAGTTCTGAAATTATATTTTAATTGTAAGCTATATCCATGCTGTAGTAAACTGCAGGTAAATCTCTATTGAGGGCTATTTCCAATGAATCTCACTAACCCAAATATTTATCCAGCAAGTTCCTCTTGACTCTAAAGTGGAAAAGTCTCTGTTTCTCTGTCCCTAGGAGACAAAGTACAAGTCAGAAAATACATTTCAGGCAAACAAAATTATTTGATCGTGATCATTAAACGATTGGTTAAATAGACATATTTGACCATTTGTTCTTCAATTCTGTTTTACTATCTCCATAGTAGTAAAAGAAAAGTTGTCAATGTAGTCCTTGTTACATTGACAAAAAATGGTGATTCTGAGTTTTCAGTTGGGTCCAGACTTGTATTTTGCCAAGATGGCAAATTTATTTCATAATTAAAGCGCTTTAAAATCCCCTTACCTTTATGATTGGAAAATAGGTTCTACATTCCCTATAGAAATGGATGCTAATTAGGAGAACTTTTAACCTCCCAATTACACAGAATCAAAGTTTACAGGCTTGCTGGAGAAAACATACCCATGTGAGAAGACACTGATTTACATAAACTCTCTGTCAAGCATTTTTAATCTTTTATTCATTATTTGCAGGACTCTGCTAAATCAGACCTTAGAATTTTCACTTTACTTTCCAGGGAAGAAAGCAGACTTATTCTCTGCATTTCTCACTGAGACTGAGAATAATACTGATTTTTTCTCACTTGAGTCATAACATTCTTTGAGGATTAAAAAATAAATGAAATTCTGATTGCTAGTGTTTATACGTGCCTACAAGTGAGCCTCATCACAAGTATTTTTCACAGATTTAAGGTTAATAATGAATGATTCAAAGGTAATAATCATGACTTCTTACACCCCAGCCATAGTGTCTGGGAGAAGGAAGGGGGCTCATCCTTGTGTTCTGCCCATTTTTCATCTTTCCTTCTTTTCTTCTGTGCTGGAAAAACTGTTTGTTGTTGTTCCTCTTTAAGTCACCCCCTGCTCATTTTTTGTTATTTGCACTTACTTGTCTCTTTCTACCCTTCATCCAGATCTACTGCTGTAACGCTTCTCAGGCAACACGAAATTGTGAAAAATGGATTCATGCTGTTTCACACCTTTCAGCACAGTTTTTAAACAAGAGAAAATCAAAACAAAAGCTCTTTTTCAAGTGAAAAAAAGCAGAGTAAACTAATTACATTTCTTTCTTATCGTTTTATTGTTCATGCAGTTTCTTTCTCCTCTCTTAACTCCCTCTCCTGAATTTCTTCTTTCTATCTATAATAACTTTTATTTAAAACTTAGGAAGACAAATTGCCCAAACTGTTGGGCTGGTACATGGGAATGACTTTGCCAAAATAAACTATTTTTCAGCCTTTTCGGAATATAAATTATTCAAGCCACATTTCAAGGCCTGGCCAAAGTCCAGCAGGATGTTTATAAGAAAGTAGTCAGACAGTTCCTCTCCTCTAAGTAAACTCCAGTAAAAGAGACAAAGAGGAATAAAAGAGACATTTGGAAAAAAGGTACCTCCATCAGCACCTCTATCACTCTGCCTGAGACGATTTTCTTATGCCACCCCCTTCCCAGAGAGTTATGGACAGAAGACCTTCCCTTTCCACACTGTTGAAGATGGAAATACTGAAAATTCCACTATTACTCCTTGATGATGTATTGGGTTAATTATGGTGCAGTGATAAACTGTGGCAGACACAAGGTCTTTGTCATAGTCCATTGCTATGTTGCAATATTTTCAAACTATTCTTAGGCTTCCTTGTGCTACTGATGCATTTTATTATAAACTCTTCCTTTTTAAAGATTTATACTGCAGTTCTGGCCTGTATCATGATGAGTGACATGTGGTTCCAGGCGCTAACCTGAGGGAGTTCACGGTCTGTGAAAGAATTTATATTCCGAGTCAAATATTTCAGTTGTAAATTCTGCCTCAGCATCCTTCAGGCACCACATCAACACACAACTGTGTCCTCACCACTGCTGTCCTCTGATTTCTTTGTACTATAACTTTTTGGACAGAGTAGAGAGGTGTGACAAGCCACAGTTTCTTACAAGAAAAGAGCTGATCCTGTTGGGTGGAATGAACCTGTGCATCCTACTGTCCTTTTGGGGGGTTTTCTCCTGCAAAATTAAAACTTCTTATAAATTGCACAAGTTTGGCATCAAGGAAAAAAAAAAATCTAGAAATTTCACTTTCTTGCTGCTTCCCTGAAGTGCTGAATTATTAGCTTTTCCTGTGGTGGTGAAAATAATGGGGAAACTGGCTAAACTTTCTCAGGAAATCCCTGAGCATTTGAAAGAATCAAAAGAACCCTCCTCAATCAAGAAAGAAAGTTATGAGCTCTGCAAGCTCTTTCCAAAGGTAAAAGGAAAGCACCCCACTGCTCACCAGAGAAAGGATATTGCTGTGAGGATGCTCACAGTGGCTTTGAACAATCTCACTGCAGTCAGTGAAAAAACCACACTGAAACCTTTTGGTGTGGCTGACAAAGACAGAAAGGGCTGAGGGATGAGTAACCAGGATCTGCCCTAGCAAAGAGCACAGACATTAGACAGGGACCCTGTCCCATCTCCCAGCATCTGAGAAGATGAAGCACATTGTCTCTGAGCACCTTTAGCAGAGAGAGTCCCTCCACTCGCAAGCATTTGAAGCTTACTGCAGACATGTGAAAGATGGCACAGACAAAACTGAGGAAAGTGCAAAAGATGATGCTGTGTAAACAGAAATTTTATCCTGATCCTTTGAGAAGGCTTAGCAAAAGTCCATCTCATTCCTTTCACCTCTGTCTTACTGATGTCTATGAGGCAATGGTCCATGGATTATTGTGTGTTTTCCCTTCACTCATAGTTCCAATCAATTGTAGCAACAACCCACATCCCTCCAAAGAGCTGACTGGGACTCTAAGAATCCTCTTCCCTGCTCCAGCATGAAAACACCGTCTTTAAAATACTTCTGTGATTAGGAGTTTTTAGTTTAAAGTTTGTCTAGCTCTTGTCCAGTGATCTACATCCTCCTCAATACCTCTCAGATCACAGAGTAGGTCTGAAACCACGATTTTTTGCCACAGAATAAAAAACCTTTTCTCAGTCCTTCTGGATATCTATCATGTGTCTAAAATATAACAGTGACCAGAGAGATTCTGAGTGCAGAGTCTAAGCTGCAAAACCTCTTTACAGTAGTTGTCTTCCCTTTCAATCATGTGGGGAAGTGCCACTATGCTTGTAAAACAAATATTCAATTTGCATTGCCATCCACAATGCCAGTAATTAACTTACTGGCTAATTTGCAACTAATGGATTCAAGATTAAACATGTTCTTGTTTTATAATGAGCTGGTCTTTGGTATACTTCCTTCTTGCACAGAATCTGAATAATCTTACAAAAATGCTCATGCTTAAAGGGCAAAAATGAAATGTTGCATGCAGAGATATTCCCAACTTTCATAAGATCTGACATGTTTCTACTGCAGCTCAGTTTTCAAATTATACCTATTATTGAATGCTATGGATCCTCTTTTCCTATTCCAGTAGAAAATTCCGAATGGCTTTGAAACACAGAAAGCAATGAAAGGCAATTCAGTTGCCATGAACAACCCAGAATTAATCTCCTCTTATTAAACAGCAAAAAGTGGGTAGCAATATGAATTTTAAAGGTCAGTAATACTCACAGTCAGGAAGGGGCAAGACCTTCTCAACTTACAGGAGGAGGCTCTTGATCCCACTTTTTACAGTATGACATTTACTGGAGCACTTATTTTCTCCTCTTTCCTATCCACCCCTAAGATAATTTTACAGCCACACAATTTGAGCAACCTCCCTTCTGCCCAGTGTCAGAAGGAATGCAAGGGAGGGCTGAGTGGGTTCAACCAAGATTATTCCCAACACTGTATGGATCCAGAGGTACAGATGTGCTGAGAAAACACAAAGAACAATTACATTTGTGCCAGAGTCTCACATCCCATTGCAAGAGCTAGCCATGAGATGTTTTGTCTTTAAATGCCACTTGTGCCTTACAAATTAATTAACAGAGGAATTTGCTTGCACTTCAGTTGTTCTCTTCTTTACGTAAGTGACCTTAGAGGGTTGCATAACCCAGCACAACACTGTGATTCACTGCAATGCTCTACCATATTTAGTCTTATTAGCAGCTATTTGAGAAATGCTGCTGCTCACTCTGGAGAGACATCATTTATAGTGCTATATAAAGGTCTCTATATTTTTCCCTCATGAAAAGGATTACTGCAGCATTCTTATCTGTAATGCAATCCAGAATAGGAAAGACTCATTGATTTTTGAGGAGGCGTTTTCAATATGGTGACCTGTTCCATACTTTCATTTGAGTGTAATTATAGAACAAAAGACTAGGATGGGAAGTGCATTTTGTAGAGGAAAAAATCAAATGCACATTTTTTCTTGACATTTACTGAGAAAGAAACCTTGCCTGTTTTCTAAATGTTAATGAACAGCACATACAAGAAGAACCAGGGCATTTCTTCACAGAGTTAAATACCTTCCACGCTTACACTAATTTCAGTGACAGTATTCTGAAAAATAGGGGAGGGCTGAATTTTTGCTCCTAATGTTAGCTCTTTTACTGGAGAGGAACAACCAGAATACAGATCTGCACAGCATGATCATTTTAACATCAAAGTCATGGAATAAATCCCTTGTCACTTTGTCCTCCTGCACTGTGACTGTCATTTTCTGGATTTTGACAGAGCTAGTCCTAGTCCTGTTGGTGCAAGTTGAAGAGGAAAAGAAAGGTTGGTGCTAGTGTTAGTCTATTTGCCAGAAAACCTGTAATTTTTGCAGCTTTAACCTATGCATTTTATAATTCCTTTTGCCTTCCAAAACCTGAGACAATCCATTAGATTTGACACTCTGCCAATTTTAACTGAAAAATATTTTTCTTCGAAAAAAATAAACCTTTGATTCTGGTTAATCTTGATTTTTTTATTTATGGGGAATGCCCATTTCCTACCCCATCAGAGCAAACCTCAACCAGGCCCTACAGACTTTATTAGAAGCAATACAATTTTCAAGCTGTGAGACATTAGGAAAATCCTAACAAATGAAGAGCAAACTTCATATAAGGCACCTTCTACCAAAAGTAATATTCAAGGGCATTTCCAGGAAGAAGCCAGCATCTTTGGATATTTGGACCTTTATAACTTTTTTCTTTTTCCATGCAGAAAATAAAAAAGGAAGTGCCTATATGTATCTATATTAGATTATTTTAAAATAAGTGTTTTTTATTCTTTATGATCAAGTTATGTCTTTTCTTCTTCTATATATGATGTACATAAAACCTTAGAAGCCACCTGAGTTGCTTGGTAGTTTTATGAAACTTTTAAAATGCAATATTTATACTTCATAATTATTAAATTTTTTTGTATTATTTCCAGTGTCACTGTTGTTTTTCTGAGACTTGTGGAAAATAGGGAAAGAAGCTAAAAGAAAGGGTGGTTTGTTTTTTTTTCTAATATGGGGGATTATGTATGGGGTATTTAATATGGGGTATTAAATATGGGATAAAAGAGGTGGATCAATTCCTAACTATTTCAACTTTGGATTCATGTGCAGTAAAGGCTTCAACAAGACTGTCAATATCAACAAAATCAATGATGCCTCTGTGTGATACAACGTGGAGTTGTCAAATGCTGGAGGACACACATACAAATATATCTTGCCTTTTTTAGCCGCTCCATCTCCAGGGGAAATATGCTTCTCAAAAACACATATTCTCAAATCAGCAGGGCAACAGGGTTGTCACTGTCCTGATCACAGCTTTGCAGCCACCTCCACTGCAGCTATCATTCAGGAGATGTTGCCACGTGTTTCCACCCATCAGACAGCTACCAGATCTCATCTTCAGAGTGTCAGGAACTTCCTGCAGTCAGAAGATTACAGTGTGATAGCAGGTCTAGATGAGTCAGCCCGGGGGCTATAGAGATGACAGATAGGATGGAACAGTGCTCAATCACGACCTTTCAGATCAGAGTCCTTTGAAGCAAACTTGCATTTGTTGTAACAGCTGCCATCTGTGAAAATGTTGATTCTGTTCTGAGTCCAAAAAGCCCCTCCATCACAGTTTCCTTGTGCTCTCTGTCTGAAGTGGAGACAGGAACACCAGTGAATCAAGCAAACAGGACTGGACATAAGGAAGTATTTTATTACTTGGAGGTATAGATGGGCTATATGACCTCCTGAGGTCATTTCCATATTTAAGCTTTTGTGAAATGCACCTGAGGTGTCCTGTAGGTAACACCTCTTTTCCAAATAATTTATAATGGAATTGAAGCTACTCCAAGCACTGATCATATGTTGCCCATCCAAACCTCCCAACATTGGGCTAATGTTTCCAGGTAAAGGATAGGGATCACAGTTTTGATGACTACTGTGATTTCAGTGATGAACTTTTCTTTGCACAGTGCTGTGAATACTTTACTTAGCCAGGATTTACAACTGCTTTCTTCTTGCTGCAGGTCTGCTGGTTTAGCAAAAACTTCTGTTGAATTTCACTGTTAATTCAGTCCCCCATCCCAATATCCCTTAGACCTGCATATCAGACAGCGCAATCTATAAAGACAATGGAAAAGAAAATGACTGTGGGGTAGTAAAGATAGCTACAACAGCAAGCAGAGCTGAAAGAGTAGTTAGTGTCTTTTTGTCACACTGAAAAAGATGGAGCCCTGCAGAAACCTGCTGTGACCCCACTGATTATGTATCTTTTGTGGACTGTTAATGTACTGGAAGTACATATAAATTAGCAGATAACATGAAGGAGAAAAATGTGTAAGCACTTTGGGCCACAGGTTCAAAACCAAAATTAATCTGAACAAAATGAAAAAAACCCAAACCCCAAGCATGAAATCTGAAGGGTAGAACTCTACAAAGAGAAGAGCGGAGTGAGGGAAGTGGTCCTCTAAGGAGACACTGAACGAATGAGTCTGAAATGGGAAATGATGTAGCAGGGAGAAGTACAACAGAGCATAATGGATAAGTAAGAAAATAAGAGTCAACTATGTGAACCTGCAGGGTAGAAAAGACAGCTCTATATCTCCATTAGCAGGGGAGTTACACATAAGACACAGGAAGTAATTATTCTGCTCTATTTGTAACTGACTAAGCCACAGCTGGAATAGTAGGTCCAGTTGTGATCCTTGTAAACTGAAGAAATGTAAAATTATTGGAGCCTATAAGAGAGATAAGAAACTCAGAAAATATGATTTAGGAGGAAAGAATTGGTTATGAATTTTTGGTTATGCAAAGGATTGCGGTAGGGATTGCGATGATTCGCTTTACTGTTTGCAATGTCTCCACCAAACAGCTACTAAAAAAATTTAAGATCTGATTCCTCCCCAAAACAGATGGATGGACTGCATGATATATTTGATGTCCTCCTCTACTCTTCCAGGACATGATGAGTTGGACACAACTGCATTATGTTCTGAGGAGTTATCTTGCTAATCCTCTTGGAAATCCCTTAGCCAGTTTTGTGGATAATTGTGTGAGAGCAGTGTGAATGAAGCAATTAAAACTGAGGACCAGAGGGCAAAGAAATACTGCCAGAAACTTCTGTTCATATCAATTCTACTGGCTATATTTAAATCCTATTTCATCTGACACTTTGCACCAATATCCTGTGCCATCCAAAGGACACATCTGTATTTCTGGGAATTGCTTAATTCAAGCTCTCCAACTCTCTTCTCCTCACACAAGTATGCCACGTACACTCTGATATCCCCCCTACAGAATTTTTTTGCAGAACCTAAAGTGGCCTTAGAAAAGTGGCATGATGTTGGCAAAAGGTTTTCACCTTTCTTAAGACTTTATTGCTGGGTAGCCTTGGGAACAAGGCTTCCTTCAATTTCAAGTCTGTATAAATGTCTCATTGTTCTAGTTCACGAGCAATGAAGTATGATTTGAGAGGTAGCACAGACAGGGAGAAACCTCAGAAAAAAGCTCTTTACAGAACAGATGTGATTTCAATACTTGCACAAACCTCACTGCTGTGTTTTTTCAGCAACTCAGAGATTTTATTATATTTTATCATTTCAGTACTTGTCTTAAAATCCCCCCACTCCATGAGGAAGAAAAGCACTATATCTTTCTGCAGATTGGGATGTGGGTTGAAAAACCAAGTAATGTCCATCACTGAGATAATGACAGCAAGCCTTTCCACCTGCAATGCTCTGCCAGTATGTCCTATTCTTCCAGAGCCTACTGGTGATGTACATCACTTCCACTGCACTGTGTAATTCTGATCCCATGTTAATTTTTTTCATGACATACTCTGTACAGTCTGCAAATCCAAAAACTGGCCTGTGAGAAAGCATCGTCTAATGGCTGTCCCAGTGAAAAATAGTGAATAGCATCATCTATTGGCTGCTCCAGGTGTTGGAATCCTACACCCCTTTATATCCATCCCTGTGATGTAATTCTGACTTGCTATTACCCAAAATGGAGCCTTTTTTTCTCTGAGTATTCCCTCAGCAGGAACTATTCTATGAGATTTCCTGAAAAAGTTGAACCTTCACTGAGGAAACCAGACTGACTCCAAATATTGTGATGTGGATAATTTTTGAAGTGTGACTTTGTCTGTTGTTGATTTTGAGGTTTTGCTCCTGAGTACAGTTTGGTGAGTGTTGTGCTGGTAATATGTATATATATAACTAATAAATAATGACTGTAGTTGCTGCTTACAGCTTCATAGTATCCTGTAATATTTAAATATGTACTAGTTGATTCTATTAAGTACTGTTGCTATTGTATGTGCACATACTTACTCTTCTGGCACAACCTTCAAATAATTTCATATATACATTTGCCTTATTAAGAGTTAGCATACTTGCTATAATAATAATAATAATAATAATAATAATAATAATAATAATAATAATAATAATAATAATAATAATAATAATAGCAATAGCAATAGCAATAGCAATAGCAATAGCAATAGCAATAGCAATAGCAATAGCAATAGCAATAGTAATAGTTTACACCAATCTGTGATAAAGATATTTCAAAAATGAATCTTACATTTCCTTGTATCTTATGAAGTCGTAACAGTGTCACAAACTCAAACCCAGTGTCACAGTAACCTTTTAAGTCACAATTGCTGCCAAAAAGCAAGTCTACAGAAATTAGTATCAATACCAACAGGCTTATAATTTTAACTTTTCTTACTTTTTTTTCTAATGTGCATCAGAAAACCACTAATGACAGCAGTGGAAAAAGTAAAGCATCAAAAGAATACAGAATACAGCCTGATTACTGTCCCTACCAGTGGCTGTACTCTCCTGATGAGTGTGAATGTTTGATGCAGTGTAGATGTTACAGAACTGGTTCCCAAGGTGGGATTTGAGGGGAAAAGAGTAGAAGAAAAGTAAGTTGGGAAGCGGAGAAAATTTTTTTGAAAAGTCTAGCAGTTCTGATAAAAAACAACTAAATACTGTCATTTCAAAACAGGTAGCAGCAAAGGAGAGGAAACTGAGGGAACCGTGAGAGATGGGAGAAAGCAGAAATTAAATAGCAACCATTCAAAGGCACATGAGTGGGGAGAAAAAGGACCCTCAGACTAAAATACCAAAGAGTAGGGTGGGCTGTTGTGATCCTAGGCAGGAGGATCATTGCTGGTAGGGAGACAGGGAAAATGCTGTCCTTCAGCCCTCCTCTTGTTCCCGTCCTAACCCTAGCCTGGGAACACAGCAAAAAAGTCTGAACCTCTAGGCCAGTGACTCATTTCATTGCACACAACAATGCTGGTCATCTACTGGAATGACCTGTCCTCCTGGATCTCCGTATCTGGAGTGGAGATTTGCATCAATATTACAGAACATGACACACGAAAACCTTGTACATCTCAAGAGCTGACGTCAAATAGCTGATTTTGTCATTGAGAAACTAGCTGTTCCATCAATAGGGAGCAGCTTTTCTTCCTGGACACTTTGGCTTCTTACCCTGTCTGTAGTGACATATTTGCACATGCTGAGCTCATTACACTGCTTGTGGGTTTTGATGTAGTTTGGCAAATAGATAATTGCAACTCAGCTTTTGTGCCCATTTTTTCACCAACAATGCAGAGTAAGGGCTTGTAAAAATTAAGGAACTTGGTTGAACAGGTTTTATTTCCAAATTCCTCTGTCTGGATGAGAGGAGTCTAAGTGCACTCAACTCCACTCAATCACACATTCTGGGTCCAACAGTGTTTATAGCCCTGTCTGCCAGGATGTGTCCAAAGCTTTTCTCCTTTTCAGTGGCTAGTCTCAGTGTACTACCAAGGTGAACCACAGATTTCACAACCCATGACCTGCAGAAGCCCACTCTCCTTGCCATCAGAAAGGCAGTAATAGATTTTCAGTCATATAAATCTTCTTTCATTGATTGATAAGAGCTCATTTTAATTCCCACTGATCTGATGCGTAACCTAAGCACTTCCTGCAGCCCAGGCTCATCCAGACAGAATGATATTTCCCCATGCTTTAAATGAGTTCGCCTGGAAGAGCTCATAATAAGGAAAAATACACTGAGTTGCATTCACTGAGAGCCTTCAGCTGCTCTTTCTTCAAATTATTTCATCAAAACTAATGAAAAGTTGATCCAATTTCCCCTAGCTTCACCTCACTTCACTTCATCCCTGAACAGTACTAAATCATCAGCAGAAATTGGTTTAAGTATTAATGTTTCTGGAGGGAAAAACTGTTTTGCAGTGTTGTCACGTTGTATTTTTGGGGGTAGGCATGAATGATGTGCGTGTGCCTGTGACAGGACCGAATTCCTGGCTCCTCCTCCAGGTCTGTGAGGTCCTGTCCCCTCATCCTCACTCACCCACTGCAGGAGCTCATAGTCACCACCTACTCTGGAATGTTAATCCAAGAAAAAAGCTTCAGAGCTCTTTCTGTCCAAAGTCATGTCTCGCTATACACTCAGTCAGGGATGGTTTTTGGGGCCCAAAGCAAGACAAAAAGCCCCAAAGATTTGAGCATAACAACACAACACCATCAACTTCTCTCCAGTCTTGCACTGTCAGAGTTTCCAGTTCTGCAGCCCTGGGGAAAAAAAAAATAAGGCTTACTAGGTCTCTTGGGCTTAGATTTGGGAGTAGGCAGCTATGTTTGGTATTGTCAATACAGCTGTGGTTGTCAGAGCAGTCACAAAATGGTTGTTTCTAAAAGGCAAGAACCAATGTTCCAAGATAAGCCTTATGATATAAAATTGTCTGATTAATTTTTCTCTATGCACAGGGGAAGATGATGGTGGGCACTAGCAGCAAATTGTTTTAAGGATGCCATATCAAAATGCTAGCAGCACACATATTTGCAAAAACCACAAGTGCATAACTTGATTTTGTGAACAAATTATGTAACTGTCTGCATTCTTGCTCAAACAGAGATTTTAATCATATACCTAAGCCCTGCTTTAAACTATTTGCATATGTATTTGTCTTTAGAGGCAGCCATGCCCCTGTGATAGGGAATATAAATGATGTTTTTAATTTTTATGGATTCCAGTTTCACTCAAATTGGACTTAGCTGCCTGCTCACATCTCAACAGATATAAATTTTGTTGGCAGGAATAAATGCAGCTTAAAATTGTGTGATGTAAATTTGGCTTCTGCTTCTTTTTGCTCCTTGATTTTAAAAAGACAACAGCAACTCACAGGGTGATCATTAGACAAATATCTACATTAGTTATTAGCTTCAGCTTTTAAGTTATCTACAAGGACTCTCAGGTACATAATAAACCTTTTACCCACATTACAGCTATCTACACAATATTCCTCATAGAAGCGGAGCTGTAATACAGCTTTATCGAGGATGCCTACAGGAGAGGAACTGGGAGAGGCGTGGAAAGGTGGGTGATTGATGCTTGCAGTCTCCTTGTGCTAAGTACTACCAGAGGGAGGTAAGTTCAGCAGGGGAGACAAGGATGACCCACACTCCGTCCCTCAGTGCATGGACTATGTGAGACTGGTCTGGACAGGTAAGGAAAACCATGAGCCCACCTGCAGGTCTCTGAGCCTGATCCTATTCTAGCCCTGGGAAGGAAGAGGGAGTCCTAAACAGAGTAGGATTGCTGGTCAGGGGAGGACATCTTATCTGGCTTTGAGAGCTCAAAAGTGTCAGAAGCTTTTGTCCCTTTAAGGACTGCTCCTTTCAGCCCTTTCAAAGGGTGAATGCCCAATAATAGGAGAAATAAATGATGGCAGGAGAGTAGGGAGAAGAACCAATCCTTAATGTGATTCTTGTTTTTCCTTCCCTGGAAAGCTCAAGCAGCTCCTACAACTGGGACGTGAATCATATACTGCACTCCCATTTCCACTGTCATGTCTTTTCTAAGGATGCTTGTATCACTACTGTTCAGTAGTGGAGCCTTAATCTCTCCACAAAACCCAAGCCTGTGTGTTTCTGGTTCATAAGCAAGATTTCTAAAAGCTGAAGAACTGACACTCATTAAGACAACTAGTCCCTAAAAAAAAAGTTGTGAAAACAGGTTTACCACTCAGCTCTGGGTGTAATAGCCCAAGGAACTACTTGGGCTATTTATTTACTATTGTTGAGTCCCTCTGAGAAAATGTGGTTGTCACTTCATACAGATTAACCAATTACATTTCTTCAACCTACACACGTCAGACTTCACTACATTCTCATACACTTTACATCAGGGCTTATTTGAAGGAGGAAAGTACCAAAGATAACAGAGGAAGAAGCATATGTTGCTGTGTGTAATGAAATTTTATACTGAATACCATGATACTATTATCATTAAACTGAAAGATCAGTATTGCATTGCCTTCCTTTTTCATACAAACAGAAACTTACATGTAAATCCACTTAAAATTTAGTACAAAAGGTGACCACCGGCAAAGGAGAGCAGAAAAAACCATCAAAACTTCTACACGATTTTCTAAATGCTGCTAAATCTCTAAATGATATTTGTCTGAATCATGGTCAGTCAATATCACAGCAGATGGTGCCTGACAGTTTCAATCCTGTTATGAGCAGTATCGCCAAAAACATTCAGTCTCCTGTATTGTACAAAATCTAACACACAGAGATAGTTGCTCCCAAATCCTTACTTATCATCTCACTTTTGTCACATATATTATTTTTGAGACCACAGGGCAGAAATTAACAACAGAAGTTTGTGGTCTTTCTGCACTATGGAACAAAGTAATTTTATTGAGTGTTTGCCCACAGTAAAGGACCATAATGATTTTGAAAGCAACACCATAAATAACAGAGAGGTGGTAAAATAGTGTCAAGAGGCCTTCATTTTAGCCAAAAGTAGATCAATGTACTTAGAACTTTAATATTGATCAAAAGACAAGATGAGACATCAGAGTTCACTGGGTTTTAGAAGGTCAGAAGAGTAGAATGTTCAGATTATTAGCTAGATAAAAGAGGTACACTTTCTAACACTGCAAAACACAGGAAAATAGATACTGATCTCTTCACATTAGCACTGAACACAGTTTTCCTGAGCCACTATGTGAGCAAGCAGCTCACATCTCCAAGAAATGCTGTCTACTCATGTAGCTGAGCATATTCCCAGTTGGCTTATGGCTAACAAGAGGTTAAAGAGATCCTGCTAACACTGTACATCACTGAGGACCTTAAAACTGGAAGTAGATAATCAGCTGCTGGTAATTTAATAGATTCCTGAGCAGTGCCTGGAAGTTCTCTAGGAGGTAAACTCAGCTTACAGGTCATGCTGTCAATCATTTTTACCCTAAAATAAAGGACCAACCAGACTAAATAACTTTGTGGAATGGGCATAATGGCAATGATTTCATAAACTGTAATATCCCAGAAAAAATGCATTAAATATATCTATGGAATTCTGTGAGATGGGAGGTATTATAGCACACTCTTAATACCTAAAATACTTTCAAATTCACTTGTTCAGAAAAGGACATTCAAAGGTAAATGAAGACTCCTTAAGCCTCTTCATTCTTGGAAATCTAGTGTCATCAATATACTCTAGAGCAAACAAAATGAGAAATTATTAAACCTTCAATTAAGCACTGTCAGATATATTATAATAATGTGAAAGCAATACCATGCAAGATGAATTGTTTAACAGCTAAGAGAAACAGAGCATATGATGCCTTGGGAATAAAGGAAAATTTCTTAATGCAGAGTATTATGAAATTACAGTTGTTTCAGTCAAGAGTCATATGCCATGTATGAGATGCACAGGTTCAGTCTCTGTCACTAGTAAGTGCTGTTATCACTTTCATATTCCATACCTGAGGTTGCACGATAGTGCCAACAGACCACAGAGGGCCCTTGAAATGACTACAGACCACTTTGCAAGAGGGTTGGTAGCCCCCATAAGACAGGCTGACACATCCCATTCTAGCTAGACTCTTTACTTTTTAAAACTGCTATAATTTATCTCCCCAGTTTGCAGGAAACAGTCAAAATTCAACAGACAGAAAGCCCTCAGGCTAAAGAAATACTTTCTCCCATCAAATTCCATTTAACTTTCTTTGAGTTATAAACTTAAAAACCACAAGATCCCCATTAAAGCTTGAAAACCTCAAGAAAAATTCATTTCCAGCCAAGTGACAAAACAAGTTTAAAAAGAGGGAGGGAAGAGGATTTATTGCACTGCAGGAGCTTCAGTGGGTTCTGGGAGGCACCAGACCATGGGGGCCTGTGCCAGGTCTGGTTGCTCTGGTCATATCTCTCCTTACAATCTCTTCTGGCCAACAGCTGGCACAGCAGCTGGAGCACTGCACCACTGTGCCAGCAAGGCTAAGTCCCTATCTGCTCCTGAGGAGGTTAAGGTTACAAAGATTTCTTTCAAGTTTTTTCTCAAAAAAAAAAGTTAAATTTATAACCACCTGAATAATCTTGGTTCTGTAATTAGTTCTCCACATCCATCATGATACAGTCTACTTTTATTCCTCTGTGCTATTTTTTCCCTTGTTGTGATCTGATTCATCCCACATAGTGTAATGATATTCCTTGCAGAGAGGAAAGAATAGTGATAGCACATGGCTGCATGTGCTGATGATATGATTTTTTCCTCCACTTATTGTGCCCTTGTAATGCAATGTTGATCAGGTCTTTTTCCCCCACTACAACCTACAAGAAATATTGGTGAACCATTTTGTATTTGATGAATTTTCTTTATAATTTCTGACCAATTTTCCCTAAATTCCTGGGTTTTATGTGTCACAGCGTTGTTTTGCTTAATGTAGTTTTGTCTATAAACTTCCTTACAGTCAGAAAAACTATTGTGTCATTTAGTCAATATAAAAATAGCACCATGAAAATTTTATTATTATTATATTTTTCTCACTACTAACATATTTTAAAATGTTGCAGCTATCTTAAGTGATGAGCTAACAGACCTTTTATTGTAAGATTATTTCCTCTTTGAGATTTTACTTGAAATATTTGTACAGGAAATATTTGCCTGACAAAAATAGTTTCTTTAAAAAAAAATTTAAAATTCACATTTCTCCCTTATAATTCCATGGCTTTGTGTCTATGTCTTTTTAAAGCATCTTCACCAGGTTCACTGCTTATTATACTCAAAACTTGGCAGACAGTAAAGTTTGCAGTTAATCAGCATATACACAAGTTAAAGCTTTAATTTAAGTTTAAAGCTTTTAATTTAGCTCCTCAAATATTTTCTCCCAAGTACCAGGCATTTTGACAGTGATGTTGCAGGGGCTCAGGCACTACTAAGTTCTAATGAACAATTAATCTGAGCTGCATAATTTAGCTTCAGAGTATACAAAAATCAGAATTCAACTACAACTGAGTATGACTGGGACCCGCTAAAACTGCTGAAAAGGTAAAGGCAGTAGAAGATTATTACAGGCAATTTTAAGATAGCTAGTGAGTGCTTATTTTAAGAGATTTTTTAGCCCTTTCCTTTCTTGTATCAGTGAAAGGAAAGTTAATCAATCATGAAACCTGGCCAGAACAACAGAGAATCATGTAGCTCTTAGATAAGCAGTGGTTTCAGAATAGAATTCAGCATCATAAAATTTAGCTTTTAAATGAAAATTTTAGAAAAGGTTGTAGAATTCCCCTCACTAGGAATATTCAAGAACCATTTGTATGCAATCCTGCATGATGTCCTTTAGGATGAGCAGGCTGGTTGGACCAGATGACCCTCTGTGGTCCCTTCCCTGCTGACTCATTCTGTGAACACAGCCAAAGGGCCTCCAAAAGGAAATCTCTGTTGTTCTAATACAGCTCTGAAATGCACTCTTGAAATTAAGAAGTCACAGACAAGGCTTCATATTTGAACCTTTAGAGAAACCTGAGACCACTGTATGGCATTTATATGCAAAACATCCCTTCACTTACAGCTCAGGCTGATTGCACACAAGAGAGAAACTCCTAAAAAGACAGATGAAGAGTAACTGCTGCCCTACATGGATTTCAGACATTTTACTGCAAAGGTTTAGTACACAGTATGTGCACAGTAGAGCTTTGAACCTGGGAATAAGCCCTTTTACTTGTAGAAGTGAAAGGTCCTTGGCAGTTGTCTTACCAGGAACTGAGTATTTCTATCCAATTTCTTCAGCTTATGAGGACAGAAAGACTCCAGCCCCATCAAGCTCGGTACACTGTGTCAGCCTGTCCTTGGTTGATGAGGAAGCTGGAGCCAGGAGAAGTGATGGACTCCCTTCACATTCTACCTCCAGGCAATGCATTTCAGAGACAACTGGGGTGGAAGTCAACATGAAGAAGAAAAATTTGAGAAATGCCTCACAATTTTGCAGTCAAATCAAGAAACCCATTAAAAAGTTAGGAACAGCTGAGGGAATTGCTATTCCATGGGGACTTTGTACAACTGGAGTGGAACTGGCTGTCCCTGAAGATGGTTCTCATTCCTCCAAACCACACAGGCGTCTGAGGGGAGGGCCTGTGGGCAGGATCTCAAATAGCAGTTTAAATCTACAGAGGACATTAAAAACCAAAGGATGCAGCACCTCCTTATAAATTGTTTACAAAAATTATTCCACCTGCCATAGCAATGCAAAAAGCAAAGAACTGCAGCAGAATTTCTATCACACATGCAAGTTTTCATATCTGGAAAGGTCTTTATGCACAGTGTTCATCCAAAGAAGAGTTAACTACTGTCTGTAAAGCAAAAGGTGTTTATTATCTCAACATACTGTGGACTGGAGTGACTGATTATACCAAAGCAGGAATCTGCACATTGATTGCACATTGATTTAGAAGTAGTTAATGACACTGCTTTGTCATGTGGCTGATGACACAGTAGAGATCGTGATAACAGCATCTTTTCAATTAATCAAGATATAGTTCTTAAGCTGAATCAGAGGAATAAGCATTCCTGGAATTAGTATAGAATTGACTTTGCATGGTTCAATAGAGAAAGCAATAGCTCCCATAAGACTTTAGAGACACATTTTCTTAATTGCTTGTAGGCGTGTAAATGATCATAATAAATTCCTAGCATGAGGTAAAAGAAAATTTTTGAAACATTTAGCCAAAGAAAAAAAAACAGCCACCACACATCTCTACCACATATTGCATACAATCTTTTTAAGCAGATCCCTCTAATTTGACAACAAAATGAATAACATTATTCCAAGTTTTCCATAAAACATTTTATCTTCATAAGACAACAATTTCAGGGATCCTTCACAAAATATTAACTTGCCTTCTATTGAAAAAGATTTTAAAGCCAATGTAGAAAATGGCAAACCTTTTTCCATGGCCACTGATGATGCAAACCATGTTTATGATAAATTGTTTGTTACTGCATGATCAATATTCCATGGTGTTCAAGACACCAATAGAACTGCAAGAAATGCTTCTAAATGTGAAGTGTGTGCTGCAGTCAACTAGCTTCAATTTGGTCATGCATCATCTGTGACAACATTATGACTCTGCTGCTAAAGACGACTTTGGGAAACACCTTTCTGCCCACAGATAAATGGAGAAGGATAACAAATGGCTTCTTGTCAATTGCCTTCATCTATACAACACAGCAAAGCATTCAAAAGATAAAACTGTGGACTGTACAGTAATGATTTTGACTATGTTTTTCTGGAATTCCAAGTTTCCAAACTACTGAAGATCCTAAATTTGGACAGTTTGAAGCAGTAATGTAGGGTTGCTTACACTGTGGATCTTTCCATGTCTTGTGATTGACAAAATAGTAAAATGGTTTTCTGTTTAGGGGAGCTCCTACAGAATGGTGGGGATTTCTGCCTTGAAACTTTGCAGTTATTTAAAAATAATGCATTTTTGGGAAGAAGCAGACATATTTTTGGTGGCTTTTATTTCTCTTAAAAACTGAATGTTTCTTACAACCCTTCAAAAATTAGAATACTCCATATATGTGGTGAAGCTTAAGAACTCATAGAAAAGTAAAATGTAATAGAGAAAACATCAGGTTTGTTGGTCAAGAATGCCATTCTTATTTAAAAGCATGACATGATGAAGCAGGTAAGAGAGTAAGTGAAACATTATTTAGAGACATAAAATCCATATAAATTTCTCCTTGAATTGAGGAACAGCAGTATATCATCTTAATATATTCACTTTCTTAAAAAAATACAATTACTTTTGAAGGAAGACATAAAGATTCCTGAGAGGTTGAAACCCGACAAAAAGCTAAATCATAAAAAAAATGTGCAAAAAAAATTCTGTACTGAATTATTCAGTAAGAGATTTATACATATTTCAGGAATTTTACATTAGAAAATAGGCAATATTCAACCTTAAAATCTTGTTGTTTCAGTTTATTAAACCATATGGGTTAAGAACTGCTTTATTATGCCTAGCTTAAGCAATATCCAGACTAGCTCTTCCAATTATGAGGGCGTTGTTTCAGTGAGCTAGTTTTTTTCTAGTTCTTAGATATCCATTCCATAAACCTGTCTGCTCTATCCTGTTCTTAATTTTTAGCCTCAGTGAATGTTTCACTAAGATATTTTCTCAATCAGAAACACTGTCTGTAGAGTCAACAACTTTTTAAAGAAATCCCATTTATTTACTTCTCTCTGTAATGTATCCATGTTAGCTTTTCATTGCATATGAGGGAAATAGAGGAACTTTTGTGTTGATAGATTCCATGCAATGTACTCATGGTTAATGGAATGTGAAATGTGGGCATAAAGGCAAACTAAATGAAAATTGCCCTTAACATGTGCATTTATTTTGCTAGCACATGGTTTGAGAAAATGCACATTCATTTCAAATAGCTGTGCAAAAAATCATCCGGTGTTGTACAAGTTTTAATCCTTGTTTACAGGTGTTGAGATTTAACTCTGCCAGTAATGCTACAGTATAGTTACTCTTGGCACTATAATGGACACACAGCTGCAGCAAGGAGAGGATAAAGGAGTGGCATTTGGTGTAGAAAATACGATAAAAACACCAAATAGGATAATTTTCATTTTCTTCACTCCCCCTGCTTATTTTTCCTTTCATATATGTTAGCACACTTCTTGCATATAAACATAAAGACAAATTTTTGTGTTTCTTTGAAATAAAAATAAATAAATGAAAGAACCTGAGCTTGGAGTCCAAGTTTAAGTTCCTCCAAAGGTGTTCACAAACTCGACTCAGGTAAAAGCTCCATCTCTGACTGCTTGGGACAGAGTACCGTGCTGTGTGTCAGGTGCAAGGAGCACAGTCAGGTGGTGTGGAGAGGCTTTTCTGCCTATCTCTCTGCAGATGCCACAAGAGTCTAGAAAAGTGGCAAGAACAGGCAGTGTCTTTATGAGAGACTTAACTTGATGGCAGACCCATTGCAACAGATTTTCCATCATGCCTCTTACGGAGCAAAACAGCTCTGGTACTTACAGCTGGGCTTAACTTTGTCAGAACTCTGACAAGGAGCAAAATTGTCCTCCTTGACAGAGCAAGATCCCCAAGGAGAACTCGAGTACATGCATGGAGGGAAGTGATTGGAACTCATATTTCAAAGCTCTCTACATAAGGAGTGAGGGATTCTCTATTTGTAGTTGTAGGCTTTTTTTCCCCCCCACTTCCTGCAGAAAAAGAAAATGTGAAATACATTCCAAAAGCCTGACAGTAACTACATTTTGAACTTACTCAGGTTTATGGAGAGGCAGGTAGCAGATCTGTGACTTCACTTCAAGATAAGGCCGAGTTCTGTCTAATGTTTTCCTGTACAACTCTGATTTGGAAAAACATTATATCCCAGAACTTGCAATGCAGGTGGTTGTTCCCGTGCATGTACACCAAGATTAATTTGAACAGAATTAGTTGTTTCATCTAAAGGTTTCTAGCTAGTTGTACCCCAAACTTATCCCATTATAACTTAGGAAGTGCTGCTCAGCTGAAGAACAATTAATAGATAGGATGAAGGACGAAGGATGACAAACAGTCAGGGCAGTGATGGTGTAGGCTAAGAGCTTGAAGCAGGTGTGAGAAGCCCAGTTAGCATCCAACAACCAAAAGATCCTATTCTTCACTGCACACTCAAAAGAAAAATGAAGAGTACTTGAAACAGTGTTATTTACCATTTACCATTTTAAAAAAGAGGAAAAAAAAGGATATAAAAATTGGCAGAGGAAAAGCAGCTGATAAGGTAAGCATTCCCAGCCTCAAAGGAAAAACTGGAAAAATTATAAAAGTGGTCAGAAAAAAGAACCTGTGACACCTGGACCAGAAAGCTGAATGGACACACAGCCTGTGTTTGGTACTCATGTACCCCTTGGCCCTCCATGTACCCCGAGTACCCACTGCTCCCTGCACAACAGAGAAGTCATGTGAAATTAGCACTTATCACTGCTTAGTTTTGTGCAATTTTGTTTGTTCCCAGTAAGTCTCTCCAATAGATTTGTATTATCTCTACCTTCACTACCAGCTGTTTGAATACTTGCTGTCTGGGTTTATCCCTTCAACCACAGATGTGGCAGTGAAGCAGAGAAAAAAGTGTGAGGGACCAGAAGAGGAACAGCTTAAGTGAAGGCAGAGTTTCTTTCTAAAAGGAAAAGTTGTAGGTGAGAAAATAGTAACCGTAGGACAGTGTTCAGTCAGTGGAGTGTAGTTTTAAGTGCAAATTAAAGCTCAGAGGAAAGCGTAACTCTGAAAGTGGCACTGATGCCAATTAAACAGAAATGCAGCCTGAAACTCTCTGCAGAAGAAACAATGGTTCCACAGCTCTGTCAGTTAAGTCTGTTTCCTTCACTAGAAGAAGCCTTTCCTATTAAAAAAAGCCACACTGCCTTGTTCTCATCTCAAAATAACTCAAAATTTTATTCCTTTGGTTATGACTATTTAGTTCCTTGTCATGGCAGGAAACCGAATCAAACTGAGTTTCTGTTGTAATTTTCTGGAGTAAATTTGAGGTTCATGCAAGCTCATCAGGGAGAAATATATAGAACTCCATGGGGTATTAGCACAGACTCTGTGTAACATCTCCTCTTCTCCACACCTATCTCAAAATAGTGCCAGAAACAAGACAAGAACACTACCAGTACTTACTACTATTGAACTTATAACTTCGATTTCTCGAGTAATTTACAGATGATTGAAATGCTGCTAACAGCTCCAAAATCCAGCCTGCAAAATTATCGCTGCCACTTCTGACCATATGTGTCCTAAATATAACTTGTTTTCTTCTATGAAAACTATGATTAGGAGACTCAGCAAGCCCTATATTTTTAAAATTACTCCACAATTATTTCCCTCTGTTTGCTACTTTGCAGCTCTTACTGTTTCCTGTGGCACAAATCTCCATTCCCTGTCAAAGGACTTTGTTATAGCTTTGCCTTTTAATACCCTGACTGGAGATTCGAACAGGATATACATCCAGGTAGAACCAGGGAGGAGCTTGTAAACAGACCACTTGTTGGTCTGCTTACCACTCTGTCACTGTCTCTGTTGACAAAGGAAGGACATTACAGAAAAAAAAAATATTGGGAGGTTATAGTAGGTTAGAAACTGACTATGAGTTAAGAACATGCTGCTGCAAGAAACTTCAATCCAATTGTGTGATGTACAAACAGAGGCTTCATAAGTGGCAAAGGATGAAATGTTTCTGTCCCACACAGCATCGTTGAGAACCTGTCTGGAGTAAAAATTTGTAAAAATATCATCAAGATCACAGAAGGAAGTAACACTGTTTCTGACAGCTTTAGAAAACAGACTGATGAGAAACGATTTTCAAGAATTTTGTTGCTTCTATCGAGAAGAGAGAGACCTAAAGAAAAAGAGAAACAGAGGTCAAATGTTTTCCACATCTTCCAAAATAAAGAGTTTTCATAAAGGACTGCAGTCAGCGGTTTCATTTTGCACCGGGCATGGAATGGAAGGTTCTTTACCACAGAAGATAAATAATCAAATATAAGAGAAAAACACCTTCCAAAGGTAGTGAGTGATATGGTGAAACACAGATACTAGGATTATATGGCACTTTCAAAGCAGTGCCAAGAACAAGCACTTAATCTTCCCCAGAAAAGGAAGGTGGCTAAAACAACTTCTTCAAGACCCAAACAGGATTAATATTTTCTTTAATTTCTGCACAACATAAATTTTACATTGTTGTGGTTTGAAAGAAAACGAAGTGAGAGGCTCTAGACTAGAAAGACTATTTAATGAAAAGAAAAAGGAAAATAA
>VZUI01042045.1:0-37529 GCA_013401135.1 Cettia cetti
CCCTCCTTCCCTCCTTCCCTCCTTCCCTCCTTCCCTCCTTCCCTCCTTCCCTCCTTCCCTCCTTCCCTCCCTCCTTCTCAGGGGAGCGGGTAGGAAAAGCCCTTCGGGAGGCCGGGCTGGGCGGGGGCCGCTCCGCTCCCCCCCGGCCCGTGCTCCGGGCCGCCCTCCATAAAGGGGCGGGAGCGGCGGGGGCCGGTGCGCGCCGGCACCGCCAGCGCTCGGCACGAACGCCTCGGAGCGGTGAGGGACGGAGCGGCCCCGCGGGGGCGGTGGGTGAGCGCGGAGCTGTGGTGGGGGTCCCGCCGCGGGTGGGGAGCACTGCCGGGCAGGATCGAGCCTCAGCGCGGGCACCTGTGGGCACTCGCCCACCCTCCCGCGGAGGGGCTCGCACCGCCTGGGCCGGGCTGTGCTTGGGCTGGGGCCCAGCTTACCCATCGCGGTATCGGGCCAGGTGCCCTTCGCTGCGGGCGTGGAAGCGGCGGGGCAGGGGGCTGGCAGGCAGGGCTGCCCACGCTGGCTCCCTGCTGCCCTAGAGCACCTTCCTGGGGCGGGAGCAACCCCTGCAGGCGGGGCGGCCAGGTGCAGCAGCGGCCGGGGTGCGCCGATGCCGTGGCGTGGGGCAAGGGAAGGGGTGGGTGAGGTAGAACTCGGGCTGTAGTCGGGCCAGGAGCTCCCTGTATCCCCCGCACCGTGGACAGCCCCCCCCCCCCCCCCCCCCCCAGCAGCTGTTCCCGGGTCATCTGCTGCCCGGCCCGATGCGGGGCTCTCCCTGTGCCGTGGGGTGCCTGGGACGGTACTGGCACCCTGCCCTCTCAACGCTGCCAGGTGTCCTGGCACGGGTGGTGCTGGGAACCTCCCGGATTGCTGTCCCTAAGGCTTGGGACTGGTGTGAGATGTGGTGGCAACATCCTATCCTGCAGACTTTCATGATGAGCAGCCAACTCCTGCTTCTGGCTGTGCTTCCTGCACTCCTGAGTCCTCCAGCTACCATGGCACAGAAGAGGAGCCAAGGTGGGTGATTAGCACTGCGTACACATGGTGGGTGGGACAATAAGAGGGCTTCAGTACCAATGTGCCACAGTGCCAGTCTGTGCCCTGAGTGCTGTTACTGCTTCACAGCAGTGTGTGAGGATGTGCTGGAGGCTGACATCGCCTTCCTGGTGGATGGCTCATCCAGCATTGGAAGGAACAACTTCCGTGCTGTCCGCACCTTCATGTACGAGCTGGTGGGGCCCTTTGTGCAGGCGGTGGGTGAGAAGGCAGTGCGCTTTGCCATGGCACAGTACAGTGATGACCCACGGTGAGCCCAAGGGAGGGGGCATGTGGGGTGCAGGGTGGCAGGGCTGGGAAGTGATGGCATCCCTCTGCACTCCCCAGGGTGGAGTTCCCATTCTCCCAGCACACTGATGGCACAAGTGTCCGGAGGGCCATCCAGCAGCTGAGCTACAAGGGTGGCAACACGCGGACCGGTGCTGGCTTCCGCTACATTGCTGACAACTTCTTTGGTCCCACACAGCACCGGCCTGGGGTCCCTCAGGTATGTGCAGAGCAGTGGCCCTGGCAACATGGGGAGAAGTGTCAGGTCCATGGGTCCATGCTAGATCCCACAGTTCTTTCCTGGCCCTGCAGATCTGCATTCTCATAACGGATGGCAAGTCCCAGGATGATGCTGAGGGGCCGGCAGCGAAGCTGAAGAGCCAGGGCATCAAGGTCTTTGCCGTGGGTGAGTGAGGCTTCTGCACCACGTGAAAGAGTCTTCTGCTTGGTTCAGGTTCCTCCCTCACCCATCATCTCCCTCTGTCCTAGGTATTAAGAATGCTGACCACAAGGAGTTGATCCGTGTGGCCTCAATGCCTACTGATGCCTTCTTCTTCTACATTGGTGATTTCAAGCTGCTGGACACACTGGTGCCACTGATGACACGCAGGGTGTGCACGAGTGTTGGGGGCACCCTGCGCCTGCTGGGTATGGGCCCCCATCCTCCTCCCTGAGGGGCATAGGTGCTGACATTGCTGTGTGTCAGACAGTGCACCCTTAGCATCCATCCCACCCCCAAAATAACCTCCTGGCTACCCCATCTCATTGAGCACACATCTGTGCTGCCCCAGCAAGATCTCCTCTCTGCTTTGTGCACTGTGGCACCAACAGCCTCTGTGCTACCCCACAGATGGGCCAAGCCACAGTGGCCCCTCCAACCTGGAGATCCCAGAGCAGGGCCTTGACCATCTGTGGATCCGCTGGAGAGCAGCCAGTGGTCCCATCACTGGCTACCGGGTGCAGTACATGCCATTGACAGGGCTAGGGCAGCCGATCATGGCAGAGAGGCAGGAGGTGAGTGCCCCCATCTGACTGCTCAAAGTTCCTGAGGGTTCCTGATGGCTCCATGTGTGACATGGGGAAGATGAGGAGGTGACATTGTTCCTGCCCAGGTGAGCGTGGGGCCACGGGAGACAAGCACTGTGCTACGGGGTCTGCATGTTGCAACAGAGTACCTGGTCACTGTCACCGCCCAGTACACCAACAGCATTGGCGAGTCAGTGTCTGGCCAAGCAAGAACCCGTAAGTGTCCTTGTCCATAGGGACAGGGTTGAGTGCAGGCATTGTGTGCCCACAGCACATGGGGCTGGGGACTCATCCCTGCTTCTGCATGCCTCCAGAAAGCCGTGCTGGCTCAATGGTGGATTTTCGAGTGGTGGAGATGGGACCAACCTTTCTGCAGCTGGCCTGGCAGCCTGGCCCTGACCCCCCCCAGGGATACAGCCTCATTTATGCTGTTCAAGGTGAGGGGATGGTCCCTGCGATGGTCAGTGCTGCCCCTTTGTGCAGTCCTCTGGGCAGAAGGAGGTATGGATGAGAGTTAAACGCAGGGATACGTGCCCAGAGTGCTGTGGGTGTGTACCCACCCACCTTCACCTGCACGTGTGCGCTGGGTGTGGGGCGCATGGGTGTGCAGAGGGATGGATGCAGCTTGTGTATTCCTACACCTGGAGGCTTCATGCGCAAGACTCAGGGTGTGTGCTTGGGTGTGCACAATGGCTGGGGGGCCTGGCATGTGCCCCCATGGCTGCTGCATATGGGGGGCAGGTAGCAGACCCCTGTCCCAGCCAGGTACTAGGCTGGAGCCACACACCTGGCAGCCCTACCCTGGCCTCAGGCACTCCAGGGGGTGCCCCTGGCCCACGTCCCAGCCTCTTCCCAGTGCTCCCCACCCCTGGCACTGACTGGCATCCTTAGGGCAGGGTGCAGGCCCATAGACACCCTTTCCTTGCTGGGCCTGCTATGTGCCATGTCCCTTTGCCCCCTCCACACCCCTCCAGGAGAACCTCAAAGGGAGAAGAGCCTGATGGCCAGTGCACGGTCAGCCACACTCAGCAACCTGCAGCCCGACACTGAGTATGTGGTGATGCTCCGGCCCCGCTATGCACAGCAGCCCACTGTCCCTGCCACCCTCACTGCCCGGACAAGTAAGTACTGTGCCCAGCCCTGAGCCCAGCCAGGGTTAGGAATGGATTCCCAGCATAGGGATGCCCCCCTTCAATCACTGTGCCCCATTGGGATGAGGTTGCCTGGCCCATTGCTGCCTGTGCAGGTGGGATGGGGGTTCAGGTGATGCTCTGAGCCCCAGAAGTTGTTCCCAGGGCAGGATGCAGCACTGTGTACTCCCAGCTTCTATTGCAGCCTTCTGGGAGTGTTTCCACCAGAGCTTTCCTTCCATGATGTAAAAAATGTTGACTGAAAAATTGTGGGGTTTGAGTACAGTGGTCTGTGGGAGGAAAGCGTGGTTTCCACCAGGGCAGAGGCTTTTGGAAAGCATCTCTGGGTAGGAGTGGGGATGAGGCCCCAGGGCAACACTTTTGCAAGCATCAGATTTTGGCAAACCAATTCCTTCAGCTGCCCAAGGCAGTCTTAACCCACAGAAAGTATTTAAGGCATTACGAGGAAGACATTTGAGCTCCATTTTTCTTTCATGAGTTTGATGCTTTGAAGGAGCCTCCTGAGCACGGGCTGCACTCAGTGGCCTCAATGTGCTTAGCATCCATGAGCAGGGGCAAGGGGGCTTCCTGGAGACAGTGGTTTGCAGCTGAATGTGCTTCCTGCTGCCCCGTCCTCATGTGGGAGATGGACAGTCACCTCGCTTCCACAGGGCACTTGGTGAGCGTGCAGAACTTGACTGTCCACAACGTCTCAGCACAGAGCATGCTGGTGGTCTGGCAGTCTGTTGATGGTGCTACTGGCTACCGGCTCTCCTGGGCAACTCGCACAGGTAGGTGCCTCTCCCAGAGCTTGTGGCACTTCAGCTGGTGGCCCCTGTGAGGAAAGACAGGAAGGAGCTGGTGGCACCTGCTGCCTGAACTCCCCAAAGGACTGCTGCACTGGCTCCCACAGGGCAAGACAGGCACAGGGTGGACCTGGATGCTGGGCAGATGTCACATGCATTGGTGGGGCTGCAGCCCAACACCGACTATGTGATGACGGTGGCCCCACTCTTCAGGCAGCTGGAGGGGCCCACAGCCACTGTGTGGCAGAGGACAGGTAGGTGTTGGCTACCGGTGATGCCATCTTGCTGCTGTGCATGGGAGGAGGCAGGGACCAGCCCTCAAAGCCCCTATCCTTGCCATGTGCAGGAACCAGAGACATGGGCTGGGTGGCTGGCAGCAGAGTGGCACAAGGTACCCTGGCCCATGGGGATCCCTCTTACAGAGGCAGGTACAGACCCGATGCTGCAGACCAACATCCTGGGCCCCACATCCATCCAGGTGCTCTGGACCAATGCCCGTGATGCTCGTGGCTACCGTCTGGAGTGGAAGAGAGCCACAGGTGGGCTCAGGGTGCCTGTTGCCCCTGTGGGCTTTCCATGCCAGCAGCTGGCTGTGATCCTTCCCTTCCTGCAGGACCAGAGCCCCCCAGAATGGTGTCTCTCCCCAGCAGCACCAATACTTACCAGCTGATGGGGCTGAAGCCAGGCACCGAGTACCGCATCACCCTCTACACACTCTATGATGGTGGGGAGGTGGCCACCCCTGTCACCACCTTTCAGACAGGTGAGTGCTGCTGTGGGTGCCCTGAGTTGTCCCCCACTGTTCCAAGCCTTTGGCATGGAGGGCTGTCCCTCTGGGCATTGCTCAGCCTGAGGATTGCCTTGGCCATGAGACCCCTCAGCTGTCTGGTCACAGCCCAGGATGAGTATGGGGGCCGTGCTGTCCAGGCTGTGCCACTCCAGCTATGCCTCAAATGTCCTCTCAGGCGTGGAGGCACCCATGGCTGCTGTGTCAGACCTGCGGCTCGTTGAGGAATCGGGCAGGCGGGTATGGCTGAGATGGACCGGTGTCCCTGGTGCCACTGAGTACAAAGTGATAGTGCACAACAACCAGGGTGAGTCTGTGGACAGGGGCAAGCGTGGCACCTGGCGGATCCTGACCAGCTGACACTGAGCAATAGCACTGCCCTACTCCTGGCAGATGGCACGGAGAGGACAAGGCGCATCCCAGGCAACCAGACGGGGCTGGAGATTGGTGACCTCCAGGAGGGCATCACCTACCTGGTGCGTGTCTCAGCACTAGTAGGCAGTCAGGAGGGCAATGCTGCCATGCTCACCATACGCCTCAGTAAGTCCATATCAGGGTTTGGTGCCAGGAGTTCTGGTACTGCATGTTCCCACTTTGGATTGCATCTATCCTCTATCCCCCTGCAACCCCTTGGGGTGGCAGCTTGGCTGTGGGGTTCCTTTGGACTCCCCAAGGTGACACTGTGCTGCTGTGGGGTGGTGCAGAGTATCCAGAGGTGGGCAGCATTTCAGAGCTGCAGGTGATGGAGGCTGGTCCCAGCCAGTTGCGGGTCACCTGGCGAGGGCTACCAGGTGCTGGGGGCTACCTGCTGACATGGCAAGGCAGTGATGGTGAGTGTATGGGTCATGGGATACTGTGGTGGCAGTGCTGGAGCCCTTCCTATCCCAGCCATCTCTTAGGTCTGAAGAAATCCCGCTTCCTCCCTGCTGACCCCACCACCTTCACCATCGAGGGGCTGCACACCAACGTTGTCTACACTGTTGGTGTCTCAGCCATTGTGGATGGCCATGAGGGCAGCCCTGTCACTGCCACAGGACGGATAGGTGAGGTAACCCCTGCCTGACAGTGCTATCTGGTGCTATTTGCTGTGAACCTGGGTGACAATGGCCCTCTTGGTGTCACAGAACCAGAGCAGGTGGGGAAGGTGACCCAGCTGGAGGTGCAGGCATCCAGGAGTAATGTTGCCCATGTCACTTGGGTCGGTGTGCCAGGAGCCACTGCCTACCATGTAGTGTGGAGCCGCAGGGATGGTACGGTGGGACGGGAATGGGGGCGGGCTGTGAGGGCAGCAGGGTGGGGGGCCCTGATGCCACAGTCCTTGGCAGAGAGTTCAGAGAATAGCCGGCGAGTTCCTGGCCACATCAACTCCTTTGACATCCCCAACCTGGAGGGAGGCGTGTCCTACACTGTGAAGGTGACAGCACTCATTGGCAACCGGGAAGGCAATCCTGTCTCCATTGTTGTTACTACCCGTGAGTGCTGGGGCAGGGGGCATCACCCCAGGGTGGCACTGGGCACTCCTGCCCCTAACCACCTGCCCCTCTGCTCCTCCAGCAAAGGCAGTTCCCCTACACCCTGTCAGTGGCTTCCAGGTGACCGAGGCCTCAGAGCACCACCTGCGCCTGACCTGGCTGCCAGTGGATGGCAGCACTGGGTACCGTCTGTTCTGGCACCTGGCTGAAGGTAAGCATAGCTGGCCAGCACCCCTGCATCCCTGCCAGCCCCCACCTGCAACCCCTCACCCCTCTCTGCCCCCTGCCAGGGGGGCCCCAGCATAGCCAGCAGCTCCCAGCCACCTTGAGCAAATCTTATGATCTGTCGGGACTGGAACCAGGTCGACGCTACCATATCGGCATCACCAGCCTAGCTGGCAGCCAAGAGAGTGAGCCAACCACCATCACTGCCGTCACCAGTAAGAGACTGCCTGGGGCCAAGGCAGCTGAGCCCCCTCACACATGACTTGGGCCCAGAGGGGCACCCAAGGACTGGACTATCCCAGCATTGGGCTGGGGAGGGCATGGGTTGGGGGCTGCCCCATGAAGCTGGGACACCCTTTCCTCCCCCTTGGTAGCTGCCCCAAGCCACATCATCAGCCTGCGGGTGAGAGAGGTGCAGAGAGATTCGGTGACACTCACCTGGACCCCAGTCCCTGGTGCCTCTGGCTATGTCCTCTCCTGGAGCCCTCCTGCAGGTGAGATGAGTGGGTGGCCCCAGGATGGTGGGCAGCATCCGCGCAGGGGCTTGCTGATCCCTCTGACTGTCCCCTGGGTGGCAGCTGGTGGGGAGAAGGGGCGGACACTGCCCAGCACTGCCAGCTCCCAGCAGGTCTCTGGGCTGCGCCTGGGCCAGCGCTACACCTTCACCCTCCGCCCACTCCTGGGGAGCGCACCAGGTGTCGAGGTGTCTGTCAGTGAGCGCACAGGTACTGTGGGGGTCGCTGCAGGAGTGGGCAGGGCTTATATCCACTCTGGTGGTGGCTTCACACCTTCCCGGCCTGCAGTCTGCAGGGATGCCCTCGGTGACGTGGTCTTTCTAGTACACGGCACCCACAACCACTCCTCTAGTGCTGACGCTGTCCGCACCCTCCTCTCCAACACCGTGTCTGCCCTGGGGCGCCTGGGCCCTGAGGGCACACAGGTAGGCTGCTGCCACAGCATGGGGAACACGATGCAGGAAGCAGGGAGGGAGGGTGGGGCGTGGGTAGGCTGTGGTGCCTACTGCTCCCCTCTACCCTTGCAGGTGGCCCTGGCCACATACAGCTATCGCAGCCTACCCTGGCTGCTCCTCAACCGCTCCAGTGACCTACCCACTGTGCTGGAACAGATCCGCACCATGCGCTATGAGGAGCCCAGTGGCAATGCCATCGGTGAGGGGCGGCACTAGGAGCTGGGGTAGTGGTTTCTGGGATCCTGCTGACTGTCTCTTCTTCCTTCTCCCTCTTTAGGGGCAGCCATCACCTTTGCCAGGACCTACCTGCTGAGTCCTGGTGCAGGGCGCCGTCCTGGAGTACCAGCAGTGCTGGTGGTTCTGGCTGACAGCCCTTCTGGGGATGATGTCATCACTGTGGCCAGGGATGTCAAGGCTGGGGGTGAGGATTAATAGGGTGTCATCAGGGTGTGCAGGGACTTCTGTGGGGTGCTGAGGGTGCTCTTGGCTCAGGGGTACAGGTGCTGGCAGTGGGCACAGAGGGGGCAGACCGGGAGCAGCTCCGGCGCATGGTCACCGGTGAGGACCCACGGTACATCTACCATGCCAGCAGCCTGGCAGAGCTGGAGGGAGAGCTAATTGATGACCTCTGCACCATCATCTCCACCATGGTAAGGGCCAGAGTATCTCAGGGGGTGTGGAGGGGGAGCAGCCATATATAAGCCGGGGTGTCTCCTATCTCTGGGTTCACACAGGCTTGTCTTTTCTTTCCAGCCAGCGCCAAAGCTCTGCTCTGTGCAGTGCCCCAAGGTGAGCTTCTCGAGGCCGTGCCATGCTACGGGCACTCAGCATGGGTCAGGGACCCCTAGCTGCCGAAGGCATAAGCTTAGTGGAGAGTTAAGTAAAAGGATACCAACCTCTAACCCCTTCCCTCTGTCCCCCTGCAGGGCGAGAAGGGAGATCGCGGTGAGGCAGTGAGTGCATTAGTGACACCCTGCCACCAGCTGGTGGCTCTGGGGGGTTTGCATCTCCCAAACCATGCTAACATCAGCTCACAGGGGATGCTCACTACTGGCTTTGTCTCTGCAGGGGCTGCAAGGACGTATGGGACCACCAGGTCTCCCTGGTCAGCTGGTAATAACCTGATGGAGGAGGGGCATAAGAGGGGCAGCTCCCTGGAGAGGGCAGTGTCATGGTCCCCATGTCCTCATGTTCCCTTGTCCCTTTGTCCTGCCAGCGGCTGGGTGTGGGGCAAGGACTTGTCCACCCCTTGCTAGAGGGATAGACAGGCAATACCTCTTGACCACCACCTGCCACCCAGGCTGTCCTCTCCGCTGTGTCTCAGGGTCGCCATGGGCTTCCTGGCCCTCCAGGACCACCAGGGCCACAGGGTCCACCAGGAGAGAGTGCTGAGAGTCCAGGCAAGAAGGGGGACAGGGTGAGTACCTCTGGCCCCTCACCTAGACACCCCAGGATCCCTGGATGCAGTGATCTGACTCCATGGGGCCTCTCACTGCCCCTGTCCCTTTGGTCTCCGCACCTATACTGAAGGGGAAATCCTGCCGAAGAACCCCAATCCAGCTCCACACTGCACCCTCCCACCCCAGTTCAGCACACAGGGGAAAGGCACCCTGGAACCCAGCTCTGCCTTGGGGCTGCCCTGAGCTCCCAGTGCTGGGATCAGCACTGCCTGGAGCAGTGAAGGAGTTTGGCAGTGCTGGGGTACACCAGATGCTGGCTTAATGCTCATCTGTCCTGCAGGGATTTCCTGGAGCCAATGGGATACCAGGAAGCCCTGGACGCCCTGGGAATCCTGGATCACCTGGGCAGCCAGTGAGTAAGGGCTTTACTTGGCTTGACAGCTGCACAATGGGCTCTTCCCATTGCCTTGCCTGCTCCTTGAGCCAGCCTCTGCTTCCCTGTTCCCTGTGCTGGGGGTGTCGTAGCAGCTGGCAGGGTCATTGCTGTCTTCTGTGTGTGTATCCCAGGCAAAGTGATCCTTGCTTTGGCTGGAGATGCCATCCCATCCCGTGCCATCCCATCCCGTGCCATCCCATCCCGTGCCATCCCATCCCGTGCCATCCCATCCCATCCCATCCCCACTCCCCTGGCTGGCAGGGACATGTTCACCTCCTGAGCTGTTGTTTTCTAGGGCATCCCTGGTCCTCGAGGGGATCCTGTGAGTATGGCCCCAGCCCTCCCCAACCCTTCTCACACTCAACATCCCCTCTCATTCTCACCTTTCCTTCCCAGGGGACACCGGGGCCCACAGGACTTACTGGCCTAAAGGGGGAGAAAGGTGAACCGGTAGGTGATGGACAAGGGGCTGTCCCACTGGGGTCTCTGAGGAGCATTGGGGACCCTGGTGGGCACATCTTGGTACCTGGCATCTCCTGGCCCATGGTCTCCCAATCTCCCTGCCAGACTCCTGGGCTTGTGGCACTATTGCCACAACAGGGCATGTGCACACACTGATTTTTCTTCCCCCTCCTCATGCAGGGAGAACCCAGGATGATCACAGATGGAGAACAGGGACTACCAGGCCAGAAAGGGGAGCCAGGTGTGCCGGTAGGTGTGGGAATATGGATGTGAAGGGGTCTCTGGCAGCACTCCCAGCCCATGCCACAGCCTCAGCTGATGGAGTACCTCTGTCCTCCAGGGCAGCCCCGGCTCACCTGGTATCCCTGGCCCACGGGGGCCCCTTGGTGATCCAGGCTCGCCTGGTCCACTCGGACCCATGGGGCTACCAGGACCTCCTGGAGAGTTTATGAAGGTACATCCCTCCAATGCTGCATGGGAATGGCTGGGGGATGTGTGGGCAGATGGATGGGGGAATAGCCTGCTGCTTGGAGCTGCTCCCATGTGGACTCCTCCTGGCCCTGCTCATGGGTTGTGCTCTCCACCAGCTGTGCCTGCACACATATGCACCCTGAGCTGTTGCTGGCACTGGGCAGTGTGGAGAGAGCCACATGATATACACATACCCTAATGCCATTGATAATGGGCTCTACACAGCATGTTCCTCTTCTATTCAAGGAGGGCATGGGAACAGCCCAGAACTGCCTTATTTGCCTTTTTTGTTCTTGCAGGGAGAAAAGGGTGACCGAGGGGAAAGGGTGAGTGGCTGTGCATTTCCCTGACTCCTTTGCCCTACTGGATGTCCCTTGAGTGTTCAAGGGCACTGCAGCCCCTCAGAGTGCTGTGGAGGACTGAGCTCTCAGGGCAACCACACAGGAGCTGACCCTTCTCTCTGCAGGGCCTCCCTGGATTTGCAGATGGGGCAGTACCTCGAGGGGATCCTGGACCCCCAGTGAGTCGAGCCCCTAGGCCAACAGGGTTGGCAGAGAGGATCAGAGCTGCAGTGGCTATGTGTGCCCAGGGCTGAGTTGCATCCCCTGGGGCTGAAATTTTCTCTCTTGCAGGGCCTGCCTGGGGATCCCGGGCCTCGGGGACCTGCTGGGCCCCCTGGCCTGAAGGGAGAGAAGGTAATAAGGTGGCAGGAATGCACCCCGTTGGGGCTGGACCTCACACCACTCTCTAGCGTGGATTCCCATCTAATGGGCATCCCCATGTCATGAGCATGGCTATTGCCTTTCCAAATTCCTAGGGTGATGGCATAGAAGGTTTCCCAGGGTCACCTGGCCGCCCTGGGGACCCAGGAGACAGGGTGAGTTTCCTTGCCAAGAGCCAAGCCCCAAGGGCACACTTGAGGCCTCCTACTTTGGACAGCTGGGCATTTGCCTTGTCACCGAATGTGACAACATCTCCATTCTCCTTTGCAGGGTCCTCGGGGACCACCAGGGGAGCAGGGCAGGAAGGTGAGAGGTGCAGGGACTGAATGGACACTCTTACCATGCCTTTGGCAGAAGAAAAAGGTCCTGGGTTCTAGGCCAGGACCCAGTATGTCCTCCAAAGGTACTTCTGCCCCTGACCCTGTGTTTCTCCTTTACCAGGGAGATCGTGGGGTACCGGGCGAGCTGGGAGAGACAGGCAAGAAGGTGAGATGGTGCCAAAGCAGACCAGCATTGGCTGGTCCTGGCGTCCCTGAGACCTGGTGGTGGGTGTGCCTGGGGATTGCTGTCACAACCCTGTGGTCTTGGATGGGATTCAGGACTGAATTGTGAAGAACTCTGGGGCATTGTGTGGGTGGGGGAAGTGTGATGAAAAGTGTGATGGGAGGAAGGCTCCCTGAAACCCTCCTCTGCTTTGTTCTGCAGGGAGACCGTGGTGTGCCGGGCCCAGAGGGTGAGAAGGTAGGTGTGCTGGGGCAACTGGCACAGTGGAGTGATTCCTACTCTGCTCTGGAGCAGCCACTCTGGCAGGGGATGGCAGGATGCCCACACATCTTGCTCTTCCTCCTCTCCTGCAGGGTGAGACAGGAGCCCCAGGGCACCCAGGACCATCAGGCAGAGAGGTGAGTCAGGGTATCGGGTGTGGTGCTGTGGAGCCAGGAGCTGCCATGCCCTGGGTGCCTGTTCCCAGGCACTGCTAACCCTCTGAGGTCTCTAATCTTGTCATAGGGAGCTCCAGGACCAGCTGGCCCCCCGGGGGAGAAGGTGAGGGCAAAGTGGGTGCCAGAGGGGGTAGCAGGGGTCTGTTGGGAAAGGGGCTGGCAGTGACACCTGTCTCTTTGCAGGGCGATCCAGGACCTCCTGGCAAGCCAGTAAGTGATGCTGTCCAGCAGGTCCAGCTCTGCCTGCCCCAGCCCCACGATAGGGAGCCATGGGCAGTGCCCAGCATGGTCTCCTCTGCTTCCCCTCCAGGCTCCCAGTGTGGCTGGTGTTGGAGAGAAGGTAACCCTGGCCCAGCTGTGTCCTCCACCCTCTGGGCATGGCTGTGGGCTGGGGAGGGGGATTGCACAGTTGGGCTCATCCTGGTCCCAGGCCTGGTTGTCCACAGCTGCAGTGGGAAAAAAAATGGGTGGTTTGGGGTGTTGATTTTGTCTGCTCCAGGGTGACAGAGGTTTCCCAGGACCAGAAGGACCTCCTGGCCCCAAGGGTGACACAGGAGATAAAGGTGCCCGTGTGAGTACTGCCTTGAGGATAGCAAGCACAGGGCACATGGCACAGCCCTCCCCAGACTCAGTGCTTGTGCTGTTGCTCCATGCTATGTCCTTTCATATTTAGGGTCCCCCTGGCCTGAGCATCCCAGGGCCAGCTGGCCCCAAAGGCGAGCAGGGCGATCGGGTGAGTCGGGGGGCACCAACTCATGGGCCTGGTCCCTCCCCTCTCAAGGGGTCACCGAGGTCCCCAGTGACACATTCTCTCCAACAACTAGGGTATTGTTGGCCTCACAGGCAGGAGTGGCCCAAAGGTAATGTCATTGCCCTTCCATTCATCTGTCTGTCTGTCTGTGCAGCTCTAGAGGGGCTGTTCCTCCAGGCTGTGCCCTTTCTCTCCCAAGCTGCCCAGACTCTGCCCTGATTGTTGCCCCTTCTCTTGCCTAGGGTGACGCAGGAGAACCAGGGGAGAAGGGGGAGCCAGGCCGAGCAGGCAGTCCTGGGCAGACTGGGATGCGAGGCAAAGAGGTAGTGGGGGACTGTGGGGCACTGTGACTCTGAGGATAGTGGGGCCTGGCAGGGAGCAGGGGGATGCTGGTGACTTGTAGTTTTCCTGGCCAATGCCCACTGATTTGTGCTGCAGGGAGAGCGAGGAGAGAAAGGTGATGAAGGCACCCCGGTAAGTGAGGGTCCCCAAGACCAGTGCCCCTTTTCCCACTGCCTCTCTTCCTACTGCCCCCCACTCACCCCCTCTTTCCCCACAGGGCGAAGCAGGTTTGCCTGGCAAACCTGGAGACAGGGGTCCCCGGGTAAGTGCAGGGTTGTTGGGCACCTGGGGCAGAAGAGAGACCCATGGCCTTGAGGTGGCTCCTGCTAATGCACATCTTCCCTTTGCCCTCCACCCAGGGCCTTCCTGGCTACCGTGGCCCCCCCGGAGAGAAGGGTGACTTGGGGGACCCAGGACCTGAAGGCAGGAATGTGAGTACCCCCTTGTATGTACCCACTGCTCCATGGACACCCACCACCCCTCACACCTCTTTGCCTCACACCCACCCTTAGCCAGGGATTGGGTACCCCCAATCCCACAGGACCCACACCCCACAGGTCCCCCATTCCCTCCCTCTCTGACTCCATCCCTCTTTCCTGCAGGGCAGCCCTGGAGCACCAGGTAGCAAGGGTGACCGTGGGGACCCGGTGAGTGATGGCAGGGCCACTTGTGGCCTCTCACCCCAAAGCCAGAAGTGCCCTCCCCAGGGCTGCGCCAGCTCCCCTTAATCTGCGTCCCTTGCCCTTCTTTCAGGGGCCTCCTGGACCCCCAGGACGAATTGTAAGTTCTGACTCCCTCTTCTCCCTGCCCATGGGCAGGTGTCCAGCCCCATGTGCTCCAACAGATCCTCTCTGCCCCACAGGTCGATGTTGGGCTTGGAGGAGTGGGGGGGAAGGGTGAGAAGGTAATGAATGAATCCTTAGGTTTCTGGTGGTGGGATACCCTCTGCTGTCCTCTGGGCTCTGCCTGGAATCATTGTTCATCAAGCCCTCCCTGCCCAAAACAGGCTCTGCCACGTGCAGTTGATGTGCACCACAACTGAGAGGCACATGGAACTTGGGGGCACATGGGCTGACACTCATGCCCCATGATGGGAGGAGGACCTGTAGGGCTGAGGTTTCCAAAGGAACTGGTGTGCTCCTGGCTCCCCAGCCCCACAGAGGTCCTGTGGCAGCACCCAACACTCTGGGCATTCTGCTTTTACAACCCAGCTTAGCTCAGGACAGTTTTGGCCACAGGTTGTGTTCTGTGCTGGGTGGCATTGTGATCCCCAGCTGTGGCCGAGTTGGCTCCTGGCTCAGCAGTGCTGCTTGGTGCCTTTCTTCTGCAATCACATTCTGGTGCCCACTCCCCCAGTAGGAGCTGCATTGAACCCAGCCACCTCTTTTTCAGCCTGTGCCTTATTTTAAGACCTTTCCTCTCATCTCACCCCTAAACCACAGAGCACCAGCACTGTGTATTCTGGCACAGGCTTGATCTAGCACAGGACCCTCTGACCACTGTGCCCTTCCCTGGCAGGGGGACCCTGGGGACCCAGGCAAGAATGGCGCGAAGGGTGCCCGGGGTGATGCTGGCTCCCCTGGAGTGTCTGGAGAGAGGGTAGGTGCTGGGTCCCTGGTGTGGGAGGCACTGGGACAGCATGATGGGTGATGTTCTGCAGGAGAGCTGGGGGTCCTGGTGTGCAGGGACTGCCTGCTGAGCACCCAGAATCCCTTCCTTTTCCCCATGCCCCACTGTCTCTTTTTTGCAGGGTTTGGAGGGTCCCCGTGGCCCCCCTGGCACACGCGTAAGTGTCCCCTTTCCCATGGGGTCTAAATGGGGGACCTGTGCCCTGTGCAGCTCCTGTTAATGGGAGATGATGCTCACTTCTCTTCCGGCTCCGTAGGGTGACCCTGGGGACCGAGGCCTGCCAGGAGAGAAGGTGAGGGGATTGTGGGCTGAGGATTGCCCCACAGCACTCCAATCCCCCTCCAAAGCTCCAACTGTCCTGCCCTGCTCTCTTACAGGGGGACCGTGGCCCACCAGGGCTGGATGGCCACAATGGGATGGAAGGCAAACCTGGGCCCCCAGGGCCTGCTGGGCTGCAGGTGAGTCTGGTCCAAGGTGGGGGGAAATGTCTGTGCCTGAGTGCCACAGAGGGGAGCTGTGGGATAGAGGGATGATGGCGTGGGAGGAGCTGTCCCCCTGGATGCCCCAGGCTGGGGATGCTCTGGAGGGGGGGCCTTTGGTAGGATGGGAATGTCCCTGTCCTCACCTCCTCCTTGTCTGCAGGGGGACCCGGGAAAGCAGGGGAATCCTGGCCGGGATGTAAGTACCTCTGGAGAGGGCGGGTTTAGGTTGTGTTCCTGCTGGTGCCATCGGACTTGCAAGGGACCAGTGTCCTGTCCCATGCTTCTTGATCCAGGGCAGTGCAGCGAGACCCTCCCCTGTCCCCAGCAGAGTGCCACTGCCAGTCACACTCCCTGCTGCCAGGGCTGGCTGTGGCAAATGGATGCCCTGCTGCCTTGTGCTCGCACCATCTCCTTTCCCTACAGGGGCTGCCTGGGCTGCGTGGGGAGCAGGGACCACCTGGCCCCATGGGACCCCTGGGACTACCCGGCATGCCTGTAAGTACCAGCCATTCTGCATCCTAGGGACACATCCTGTCCCATGACCTCTGTGGATCCCAGCTGGATCCATCTGGTGAGGCTTTTCCTGTGCCCAGCTCCCCCTTCCATGCACCTTGAGGCTCCAGTGGGGCCCAGGCACCTCTGGCTGCTGGTGCCCCTGGCTAGTGGAGAGCCTGGGGGGCACCCTCACTGCCTTTTTTTTCCTCCCAGGGCAAACCTGGTGAGGATGGCAAACCTGGCCTGAATGGCAAGAATGTGAGTAGGGGGAAACAGGGCTTGACTTTGGGGCTCTCCCAGGATGCAGGGGGTGATGTACACCATGAGGGTGTTGTACACACCCTGTGCGACATAAGGGAAGGAGAGGATGTGGCAAAGAACCCCCATGCTCTGACCCATCCTCTGGTTTGTACCCATTTTGAGATGGTTGAGTGAGGCTCTGAGAGGTAGCTTTGTTCCCAGGGAGAAGATGGGATACGAGGAGAGGATGGCAGAAAGGTAAGGAGATGATCCACGTCATTCCTGTGTGGTCCGTGCACAGTCCCCCATGTGATCCCAAGCCTAGTGGCTCCACCCTGCTTGGACCAGGAGCACCATTTGGGGGCATGCAGATGGCTCAGCATCCTTCCAACACCTTTCTCTCCTGGTTAGGGAGACAAAGGTGATACAGGACTACCTGGGAGAGAGGTGAGTACTCCCCAAGGAGGTGTGATGGGGGGTGCTGGGTACATGCCCCATCAAGGACAGACCCGGGTCCCAGATTCTGGGAGTGATACTGCTCTCTTGGCAGGGCCGCAGCGGTGCCAAGGGCGAGCAGGGGGACAGAGGTGTGCCAGGTCCCCTCGGCCCCCCTGGCCTTCCTGGTGTCCCAGGGCAGGTTGGCCCCCCAGGCCAGGTGTGTAGTTCTCGACCCCATGGTGCCACTCAGCACCAGACCCTGGAGTCCAGACTGCTCTGAGGCAGGCAGGACCCCCATCCATGGCTCCCTCAGGGCAATGCCCTTTGTCCATGGGTGCTGGGTACTATTGCGTCACCTCCATGTCTTCTTAGGGCTCCCCAGGCCTCCGTGGTATGGCTGGACCAAAGGTAAGTGTGCTTCTGCCCCTCAGTCTCCCAAGGCAAAGGTCTGGGGGGGGACCACATGGCAGAGGTAGTCCCCACTCCCTGGCAGGAGTCCCCACCCCCAAGATGACAGGGCTGGACCCTAGTGCTGCAGTTGGTGCTGGGCAGCCTGACTGCTCCCCTTGATCCATTTGCTGTGTTTCAGGGGGACCCAGGGGAGCCTGGACTGCGAGGGGAGCCGGTGAGTACCCAGCACTGAGACTGACAAGTTGCGAGCACCTCAATCACAGCCACAGCCTCTGCCCAGGCAGCACCAAAGTGCTAACTCTGAAATCTACTAAGGGTGAGCACTGCTCACCCCTCTTGTTTCACCTCTGTACATCTTCTCATTCCCTCTTTTCCTGTAAACGTAGGGGCGACCTGGCAACCCTGGAGCACGTGGAGACCCTGGGACTACAGTGGTGAGTCCCTACCCTGACTTGCTGTGGTGGGACAGCAGCGTCAGTCGTGGTGGACAGAGAACCGTCCACAGCCTCTATGGTGGGAACCTACTTTGTTTTTAATGTCTTTTTATTGCAGAACATTGAACGTAGCCTGGAAGCGCTTGGCATCAAGGTATGTATTTCCTGACTGTCAGGACGGGGCTTTTTCCTGCTATGTGGCAGCAGGAAGAAGACAGGGGAGGTGGTGGGAGATCCAAGCAATTTAGGATTGGTTAGCAGGACTGTGGAGTGCTGCCACAGTTGGGTTCCACTTATGCCCTGACTGATGGCTCTTTCCTCCCTCCTAGGTTTCATCCCTGAAGGAGCTCACGGGTGCCTATGATGGGAGCTCAGACTCGTTTCTGCTGGTGTCTGAGCGGCTGCGGGGCCAGAAGGGCAGCCAGGGGGATCCAGGAGAAAGGGGGCCCCCAGGCCGAGAGGTGAGTGGAGCCAGGCTCGATGCCAAGCCCCAACACTCTGCCCCACTCCTGCTTTCTGGGCTGGCTGGGGGTTCATGCAGCTGGCTCAGCCCTGGGGTGCTCGGGTGGGCTCACAGCCCCCTCAGGGCTGGCTCTGGCAGTTCAGCTTATGTTTTGCAGGGCTCCTTAGGCTTCCCTGGAGAGCGAGGACCCAAAGGTGACAAGGGGGACCCAGGTCCCCCTGGCCCTCAGGGCCCCATGGGCCGGGCCATGGGTGAGCGGGGTCCCGAGGGCCCGCCTGGGCAGCCAGGGGAGCCTGGCAAGCCAGGCATTCCTGGGGTGCCGGGCCGGGCTGGGGAGCTGGGGGAATCCGGGAGGTCCGGCGAGAAGGTGAGTATGTGTGGAGGTGCAAGGTGAAGTATGGGGGACCTGGTCTAGGGGCCTGGGGATAGCCCTGTGACAGCCACCATGGTGTTTTACAGGGTGACCGAGGTGAGAAGGGTGACCGAGGTGAGCAGGTGAGCTGGGATAGGGACATGGCGCCCTCCATCCTCTCTTGTGTTGTGCCCCTCTTGAGGGGATGCAGGGCTCTCTGTAGGGCAGGCAGATGCCCTGTGGAGGCCAGGAGTTGCCATACCAGGAAGGCTCTGCTCTCCCATGCTCTTTGACACTCAACCTATTTTTCTACCCTTCTTAGGGAAGGGATGGTTTGCCTGGACCCCCAGGGCCCCCAGGGCCCAAGGTAGGTGATGGCTGCTGCTGGGAACCATCGTCAAGGTGCCAGTGGGCCCCTCTGGGGATGGAAGGCCACATCCAGTGCCTTGGCACAGGGGCCCAAGGAGGGCTTTACTCCTAAAGGGTCCTTCCTGAGGTCCCTGGGTTGCTGGCCCTGACTGTGCTCTGCCCACAGGTAGACGTGGTGGAGGGCAGCCTGATGGGCCCCCCAGGCGAACGCGGCCCCGTCGGACCCAAAGGATCAAAGGTGTGTGGCTAGTCTGAAAGGAGAAGGGCAGCCGAGACAACCAAGCTGGGGAAACATCATGAAGTAGGGCTGAGGATGACAGTGGGGCAGAAGGGCAGCAAGGGCTGATGGTGTCTGTCTTCTTCCCAACACAGGGTGAGCCAGGAGCTGAGGGCGAGCGGGGACCCAAAGGAGATAAGGTCTGAGGTTTTAAGTCTCCAATGTCAAAAGGGAGCAAAGCCCTGGGTGAGGGCACTGCTGGGCACACCCCTCTTTGGGTGTCAGCAGGCTCTGGGAGGTCATGGGAAGGTCCCTACCTATCCTGTGACCCTATGCCTGTCACTATTGCAGGGTGAAGGTGGCTTGAGAGGTGACCGAGGGGAGCCCGGTGAGAAGGGCAGGGATGGTGCCCCGGTGAGTACTACACTGTTCCCCTGCCTGACACTGACCCTGGACCCTGCCTGGCACTGATCCCATTCCTGTCTCCATCCTTTGCTCTAGGGTCTCCCCGGTGAGAGAGGGCTGGCAGGCCCTGAGGGGAAGCCGGTGAGTAGGGGTCTCACACCAGCCAACATCACCACCAGCAGGAGCATTTATGCCTCATTCACTTCCTTCTACCCCCAAATCCCATGCAGGCCCTGCAGAGCTTTAGGGGCCCTCTCCCTATTCGTACCCCTCCTAAGTGCCTGCCTAAGTACCTGGCTGGGTACCACACACTGGGGATGGGGAACATCCCTGGGGGGCAGGCAGGGCTGTGTGGAGGTGATGGGTTTCTGCTTGTCCACTGACTCTGATGTGGTTCTTTGCAGGGCTTGCCAGGCTTTCCTGGTGTGCTGGGACGCCCGGTAGGTGTGTGTGTGTGTCCCCCATGTCCCTCTGCTGCACTACCTTAGCACACAGCTAGGCGCTCCTGGCTGTGAATACTTGGTGAAACCATGGGGGTCATCCTGCTGTGGCTGGGTCCTTGTCCCTCTGCATCTTAGCAAGACCTATCCAGGCTTGTCTTGGTGCTTACAAGAACCACTGCCACTGTCTGGGAGTACCCCTTGCCCCCAGTGGGAAAAACCCACTTTTGCAGTGATCCCATTTCTTCCTCCCTTCAGGGCAATCAGGGAGACCCAGGACCCCCAGGACCGCCGGTAAGGGTCTGTCTTGCACCACGTGCAGGAGACTGTCATGCAAGGCAATGTCAGCCAGGGTGTGCATTCCCCCAGGGAGCAGAGGTGGGGTGGCAGTGCTGGGACTGAGTGGTCCTGCTGCCCCCTCTCTGTCCTGTGCCACTAGCAATCACCACCCCAATAATGTCCCCTTGTCCCCTGCAGGGCAGCACTGGCCCACCAGGGACCCAGGGCCCAGCTGGTGCTAAGGTAAGGCAGTAGCATTGGCATCTGCATCAGCACTGCCATGTCCAGCCTGGCAGAGGGAAAATGGTGCATTGCCAGATTTGAGGACTGGAGGGAGTACCACATTTCAGGAAGTTTTGGGCTAGAGGGAGGGACATTTGGCCTGGACAACCTCCTGGATCCAGGTATGAAGATCTGCCTGTGACCAAAGTAACTGGTTGGTTGGGGTGGTTGGGCTGATGAAGCATGTTCTTCACAGGGTGATCCAGGGGAACCTGGCTCCAGCATCCGTGTGAGTACTCATACCCTCCCTGCCAGTACCCACCTGGCTGCCCAAAAGCATCCAGCCTCTCCAAAATCAGCCAGTCCCACCCCAACACACTTTCCCACAGGGGCAGCCAAGGTCCTGGCTGCGCCATCCCCTCTCTGATGTGGCTGTTTCCATTGCAGGGCTTGCCTGGCCCCCAGGGCAACATGGGCCTGCCAGGACCCCTTGGCCCCCCTGGCCCAGGGGTAGGTATTTGCAACACCCTAAACCAGCCCCTTGGCTGTTCCTGGTGCCAAGATGCTGCTCTGAAATCAAGATGCTGCTTGATTTCTGCTCATGTCTCCACTGCAGGGCCCGCCAGGTGTCCCTGGGCTGCCGGGACAGGTGGTGAGTGTGTTGCCTCCCACATCTGGCTGCCATCAGTATGGGTGCTTGAGGCTGTCTGGGGGGCTGTAGGACCCCCCACGCCCCACCCCCACTCTTACTGCCTGCAGGGGGAGAGCGGGAAGCCAGGGATGCCAGGCAGGGATGGTGTGCCAGGGAAGGATGGTGAGGCAGGAGTGCCTGGGAAGATGGTACGTTGATGCTTATCGTGCCCCATCCCAGGGGGACCCCCACTCAGCTCAGCCTGGGTTGTTTGCAGCTAAGGCTGAGAACTGTGCCACTTGTGCCAGGGCTTACCGGGACCTTCAGGGCCTGCTGGTCCCAAGGGAGAGCCAGGGGATGCTGGAATTCCAGGGCAGGTGAGTGCAGAGCTACCTTATCCAGTGTTCCTGACCAAGATGAGGGGGAGCCATCCCCGTGCAGCCCTGCTCACCTGCCCACTCTGTCCTCTGCCCCAGGCCATCACTGGTCCCCCTGGAGCCAAGGGAGAGAAGGTAAGGAGCCAGGGTGTGAGGACTGGGGTGGGCAAGGGTCTGCTCGACCCTGGCATCCACAGTGAACACATCTGAGCACCTGTGTGTCTCTTGCAGGGGGAGCCAGCGCTGCTGGAGGATGTGCTGCTGGGAGAGCCCGTGAGTCACCCCCATAAACTTTAACACTCCCATTACCTTAATCTCCCCCCATTAACCTTTCCCTACCATTAACCTCACCCTCTCCCACCACCCTTGCCCTCTGAGGGGCAAGCCAGCCCTGTGCCTGCCCTCTCTCCTAACACTGCTGGCCCTGACAGGGCTCCAAGGGTGACCGAGGCTTGCCAGGCCCCAAGGGTGAGAAGGTAAGCACTGTCCTGGGGGTCGGTTGGGAGGGGGTTGTATGGTCCCCAGCTCCCTTGCTGCTTGGCCACAGTGTGGGGATTCAGCTGCAGCTGCTCCCCCAGTTCATAATCCCACACATCTGCTTTTTCCTTATTTTTCCCTGCCAGGGGGAGCCAGGAAGGTTTGGAGAGCCAGGGGATCCTGGGGAAGATGTGAGTAGGAGGCATATGGGGGTGGTGGATGGATACTGGGAACAGTGGATGCTGGCATATGGGGCTAGGATCTGTGCCCCTGCTCCTTACAGCCCATGTCTTCCTGGGGGTTTGGTGTCTTCACAGGGAGCCAAGGGATCCTCTGGAGCCAAAGGGGAGAAGGTATGTATATCCTGCCCCCAGGGGGATCCCCCGCCCTGGGGGATGCTCTGGGTGGCATGGTGGCCCTGGCACCCCTCTGCCCACCAGCCAGGTGATGTGCCACATGCTCTCTGCCACCTTGCAGGGATCACTGGGTGTTGGTGCACGGGGACCACCAGGACAGGATGGGCCTCCAGGTTTGAAGGTAACCCCTGTCCCCATGTCACCCTGGCTCTGATCATGTTCCTAATGCCCCAGTGATGCTCTAGCTTGGCTGGCTGAGGGAAAAAGCACACTCCTGAGGAGGATCTTTTACTTCCTTACTTAAGGGTGACACTGGCTTGCCAGGATTACCAGGACCCCCAGGCTTAGCAGGCATTGCTGGGATGCCAGGACAGCCAGGACTGAGAGGGGACAATGGACAGCCTGGCCCTCCAGGTCCCCCAGGAGAGAGGGTAAAGGCTATAACCAGAACGTGGCATCACTGGTCCTGGCAACCCTGGACCCTTGTGCAGTGTCAGTGAAGTCCCTGCAAGCCCCACTCCTTCCCAGCCACAGCTCCTGGGCATTCCCTGCTTTTTCTCTGCCAGGGTTTGATTGGCTTTCCAGGCAGGGATGGCACCGCTGGACCACCGGGACCTGTGGGGCCCCCAGGGCCGGCTGTGAGTATGGTGCCACAGTATTCCTGGGAGCGTAGGCTCTGCCCTGGCTTCCCCGCTGTCTCAGACAGGCTGACAGGGACTCAGCTAGCACCTCCCTGGCCCCTGGGGCAGGGCAATGCTGGCGTTTCCAGTACCGCAGTGGGACTCTCAGTGATAGCATTGTGACAGACTCTCAGCGATGGCAGAGTGACTCTCAGCGTGTCTGGCATTGCTTTCCTCCCGCGACTTGCTCACCCTTCTCCTTTCTTTTAGGGCATACAAGGGGCCCCTGGCCTGAAGGGTGACAAGGTAGGACCAGGGACAGCCCTATAGCATGAGAGGTTGCTTCTCTTGTGGAGTGTCCCTGCAGCCACCTCACCCCTGAGGGTGCTGAGCACACTCCGGATGGTGGCACATGGGAGCCTTCTATGTGCCAGGCACCCAGAGAGGTGGTGGGGACTGTGGGGTGACCCCCTGACAGGACTGGGAGGAGCTGTGGGCAGTGAGGATGGGGATGAGTTCTTGCCTTCCTCTGGCAGGGTGCTCTGGGGGTGGGGCTGCCAGGAGCCAGAGGTGAACGTGGTGACCCAGGACCACGGGTAGGTACTGCCACAGTTCCCATCATGTCCTTGTGGCCAGGGACAGGAAGGCCCACAGTGCCAGCCCTGACAGGTCTGAGCCAGAGCTGCAGCTGTCCCTGGGATGGAGTGATGCTGAGGTGCCCCCAAACTAAACACACTTCTCACATCCCTTCCTTCTTGCAGGGAGAAGATGGGCACCCAGGACCAGAAGGGGATCGTGGGCCAGCAGTAAGTACCCCCCCTTTCTCAGCTGCACCCTGATCCAGGCCCCTTCCTGACCATGTAGCAGAATTTCTTAGAGAGCAGGGGCATGATCTACTCCTGAATTAGGTTGAACAACCCAGCCTGAGTTAGTGGGCCTGAGGCTTTTTAGTTAGGCCCAGGGGCAGGCCTGAGTGAAGGCCTGAACCTGTGGTGCAGTTAGAAATTATGTTAAGGTATGCAGGGAAGATAGTAAGTTAATTAGGAGGTAATTGGAATAGCTGTTAGTCTGGACACTTTTGCCACCTTAAGTGTGAGAAGTAAACAATGTTTAGTTACATTTTGTATGCTGCACCCAATGGGGAAAATGCTTGCTTTGTAAACAATATTAAACTGTATATAAGCTGCCATTTTACAAAGAATAAAGGAGAACGTATGTAGCCACATTGGTGAGAGTACGTTACTCAGCTTGTCTCCTCAAAAAATATTGGGGACTTCCCATTTAATGACCATACCTCTCTTCTCCCTGACAGGGCTTGCCTGGGAACCGTGGGGAGCGTGGGGACAAGGTAAGGGACTCTGTGGGCTGAGGAACTGGAGGGAGAATGATGCACCCCCAGGTGTTGGGGTGCCCAGGGAGGTGCTCCCTGCTGTGCATCTTTGCAGCATCTCACCTTCCTCACAGGGAGACCTTGGCGCCCCAGGACCTAAAGGAGACAAGGTGAGTCCTTGGGGCAGGGGGCAATGGGCAGGCAGCAGACCTGGCCTCTCTTCTCACCTCCACCTCTCTCTCTGCTTTGAGTGTACAGGGTGATACTGTGGTGGTGGAGGGGCCGCCTGGAGCACGAGGCAGCAAGGGGGAGCCGGTAAGAGCTGTCCTTATCCTCCCTCTCCCCATCCTCCCAGTCCCTCTGGGAAGAGCTGGAGGAGCTTTTTCCTGCTGAGGGAACCTCCCTTGCAGAGCATATCATCCCCTCTCCTTCAGCCACCCTACAGACCCCCACGTTCCTGCCCCCATGGGAATCTGTCCTCCCCACCCTGATGTGTGTCTGAGCTCCTCGTTCTCTGACCCCTCCCTGTGTTTCCTCCTTTGCAGGGAGAGCGTGGCCTGAAGGGCACAGAAGGGGACAAGGGGGACAAGGGGGAGCAAGGCATGCTTGGAGAGAAGGTACAGGGCTGAGGGGAACTTGTGCAGGGCTGGGAGCTACTGGGATCTGGGGGGGTGGGGCTGGCTGCCAGGGAGCTGGGTTGAGGATCATGGAGGGCTGTTGACAGGGCAATGGACAGAGGCAAAGGAAGCAGGGCATGACAGCATCCCTCTGCCCTGTGTGCTGGTGCTAGTAGGCACCAGCGACATGGTGCAAGGGGAGTTGCCAGACCTGGCCTCAGAGGTGACCATGGCTGTGCTGTGGCCATGCAGTGAGTAGAGCTCTTCCTCCAGCCCTGTGCTGATCTGGGTTTCTGCTTGCAGGGCACAAGGGGTGAACAAGGAGAGAAGGGCTCCATGGGCTTCCCTGGGGCCCGTGGCCCTAGCGGGCAGAAGGTAAGAAGCTGGGTAGCCCCTCTGCTGGGGGATCATCCCCCTCACCTGCCCTGACTGATGCCTTTGCCTTCCCCAGGGAGAGGTTGGAGCGCCAGGAAAGCCTGGTGAGCCGGTGAGTAGTTGTGTCTTAGTACCTCTGCCACACCACTGCAGGCAGGAGTAGAACGTTGTCAAGCTGTGTACTTTCTCACAGGGTCAGCCTGGCCATGATGGGATCCCCGGGGCCCAGGGAGAGAAGGGGGACATGGGACCCCTGGGCATGCGTGGCCTCAAGGTGGGTTGGCTTTTCTGGCTGCCAATGCTCTCCTGGTCAGGACTAGTGCTGTTTTGGCATGGCTCTGACTTCCCATCCTTGCAGGGTGACCGGGGCATGAAAGGTGCCTGTGGCCTCCGTGGGGACAAGGGCGAGAAGGTGAGTGAGTGCCTGTAGAGTGCTGCAGGAGCCTGGATGTTGCCTTGGAGGCTGTGGCCCTTTGGATCCTCTCCATCAGCCAATGGGAGCGGGGAAATGGCTGAGGCCAGACCTTGACCCTGTGACAGGGTCATGGGGTCCCCTCTTCTGCCTGTGGCTCTGGGGTGAGCATTGAGGGGTGAAGGACTGACTGCCCTGTCTCTCTCCTGCCTGCTGTAGGGAGAGCCAGGAATCCCGGGGCGCTCGGGACTGTCAGGGAGGAAAGGCGAGCCGGTAAGCACCACACTGACACCAGGGTGGGACAGGAACGCATGGCTTGTGGCTGATGGACATCTGCTCTGTCCCCCAGGGAGATCTGGGTCTGTCAGGACCACCAGGCATTCCTGGAAAGGAAGGGCTCATGGGACCCAAGGTAGGTTAGAGCAGTGCTGGGAAAAGCTGTGCTGACACTTCACTCTCTTGCTGCCTGCCCCCCACTGTCTGTCCCCTGCTGCCTCTCCTTTCCTCTTTCCAGGGTGACCGGGGATTTGATGGGCAGCAGGGAGCCAAAGGAGACCAGGGAGAGAAAGGAGACCGGGTGAGCAGGCTGTAAAGGGATGGGATGCATTGCATCACATTGCTTGTACCAGGATACAGCCTTGGTTGGAAGCATATCCAGAGCCTGATGCTCCCGAGAAGAGTCATTGAGAATGGTCTAAATTATGTCACTAAACAATGAATGACAATTCCCTGCTTTTCAAAAGAAGGCACCAGTGCTGCTTCTTTGGGGATGTCCATCTGTGGGGTCAGAGGATGTCCATTGCCATCTGCTCTGAAGTCAGGGGCTCTGACACCCCTGGCCTCATTTTCTGCTCTCCTCCAGGGTGCCCCAGGTGTTATGGGTGGCCCTGGTCCCCGGGGCAGTGATGGTGCCCCTGGCCCCCCTGGGCCCTCAGGGAGTGTTGGTCCACGAGGTCCTGAGGGCATGCAGGGCCAGAAGGTAAGTCCTCACCCCAGGTGACTGGTCCCCCTCTGGGGCTCAGAGGATAAGAGGGCCCAGTCCCCTTAGTAGGTGAGGGGTGGGTGGTATCTGGAGTCATGTCCCAACTCTGGCTAAAAGCTCGCTGGCTTTGGGTTCCTCCCTTGTGTCCACCTGCCCAGGGGATGGAGTCTGAGGGGAGGAGTCTGGAACCCTGCTTGTCCTTGAGCTGAGCTGGACCTGTCCTCATCCCCATCCCCACCTGCACTGGCATCCCTGGGGTGCAGGCATACGGAAAGCAGCACATCCATGGTGCTGGGGAGAGCAGAGACTCCAGCACCCACCAGCCAGATCCTGAGCATGCGTTCTTTGCAGGGGGAGAGAGGCCCCCCTGGACAATCAGTGCCAGGTGCACGTGGCATACCCGGCATCCCTGGCGAGAGAGGAGAGCAGGTAAGTGTGCAGGTGCCTGGCTCTGCCTGGATGAGCTCCAGCCAGGGCTACCTTCCCACCTCCTTTCTGCTCTCCTCAGGGCAGTCCTGGCACCCATGGGCTCCGTGGGGAGAAGGGGGAGCCAGGAATGACGGTAAGGAGCCAGAAGGGAGCCAACATAGGCTCATGGCACTCAGGTCACTGGGCTGGGAAAGTGTGATGGATCCATCCTACTGCCACTGATATAGAGGCTGCCCTCACCTCTGGGCTCTGCTAGACCCTGGGAAAGGGTTTTTCCTCCTCTTTGATTTCACCATCCCCCATTACTTCCTTTGCCCCTTCATATGCATGGCAGGAAGAGGAGATCCGTGGCTTCGTCAGGCAGGAGATGAGCCAGCACTGTGGTGAGCATCCCCCACTGCTGCCCTGGGGCTGGGAGTCTGGACCCACTGCCCCTGACACCCACCCTGTCTCTCCCACAGCCTGTGGTGGCCACTTTCCACAGCACCAGGATTCACGTGAGCACTCAGGTTGCAGCTGTTCTTTCCTATCCCCCTGCCCCACATGTGTGGCACCCAGGTGTGCCACTGGTTTTGGGGAGCTTGAGGTGGCTGGCACCTTCCACGACCCCTTCAGTCAGGGTCAGCATCAGTGTAGGACCCTGCACAGGGAGAAGGGATGGTGTGTGGCAGAAGTGAGGGTGCAACAGAGATCCTCAGGGGCAGCTGGCTCGGGATGGTTCTAATGGGGTCTGGGTGCTGCCAGGGTCTGCCAAGCTGAAGGGATTACAGGAACCACACCCCATCTATTCTTGGGTGTCAGAACTGGGGCAGGGGTCTTGCACAGTTCAGCAGTGCTGGAGGGAAGGGTAGGCTGGAGGAGTGGGATTGGAGGGATGGAGGCAAGGGATGGGCTGGGATGAGGTGGGTGCTTTCTCTCCAAGGAGGCTGGGGGGCTCAAGCCAGGAGCAGCTTCCACTCTGCCCAGGGAGTAGGAAGAATTGTCCGCCAGGAGAGAGAGCATGACCAAACAGGTGATGGAGAGTCTTGAGGACCTATGAGATCTGGTGACATGAGCATGTGTGCCTCAATGTGCACTCCCCTGTTCCTATCCTGCTGGGCTCCAAGTGGGTGCTGTCTCTCTGGGCTTCCCCTGCCTGTCCCTACTCTAGAAGCCCCCATGGCAGCCCTGGTCTGTGGTGCAGAGAGAGGAAGGGGTATCTCCAGGTTCACCATCCCTTTCCATGTACCCTGCCAGGCTGCAACAGGGTTGGGGCAGTGCTGGACTGGCCCAAAAATGGATGGTTTTCCCTCAGGAAATAAGGGGAAAGCACCCCAGACTCCTTTGCCTCTTCCCTGATGCCTGTTTCCCCTTGACAGGGTCCTTCTCCACTCAGCCATTCCCTGCTGGCAGTGCCCACATAGTCCCTGTGCTCAAGTTGTCACACACTGAGGAGAAGGAGGAGGGTGTGTCATCCCTGTGCTTTTAGTCCTTGCCCCCCATTTTCTGTACTCCATGCATGTAGTGAGGACTGCTCATGCGTGGTGCTGTCTCCCAGGGCAGGACAGGCACATCATGCTCAACAATGATGACCTTGGGTATGATAGCATGGATGGAGAGGATGAGGACTACGATGAGGTCCCAGAGATGGACAGCTTGGAGCAGCCCGCAGTGGATGGTGAGCTTCCCTGCACTCATCTGGCACTGAGAGCTAAGCTACTGGGGGAAACTATGGAGCTGCCCCAGGTTTTGCTGGGGTGGTGTCTTCACGTCCAGCTGGGCAGTGGATCCCTCTGCCATCTGTCTGGGTGGGATTTGGGATTTCCTGCCCTCTCACTGGTACTTGGGAGGGTTGTACTTCTCTATCACAGTGCTGCCCATACCACGAAGACCTTGTGCTCTAACCCCCTCACTGAAGCCATCACCAGCAGTGATGGGTGGTGTGCTGGGCTGGTGGGACCTGCTGCCCTGGCAGGTTTCCTGTGCTCTGGTCATGAGCCACAGGATGTATCCCAAAGGCCCCAGGATATCAGGAAAGCCCCAATGGCAGCAGCCTCTGGAGAGTCCCTCTATAACCCTTTCAAGGGGTGCTGTGGCTATCATGTCCCCACGCCACCTACCTTCCAACTCTTTGCTGGGAGCTGTCCCAGGAGACAGCTTGCCCAAAATGTCTCCTGCCCTCAATTCCAGCACTGGGGCAGAGCACAGAGATGTCTCCTCCAGCCAAACCCTTCCCATGCTCAGCCTTCCCCTTCTGGGGTTTCCCCTCCTCTGCCAAGTGGGTCTGGCAGCCTCCACCGCTGGTGTGTTGCCTGCCCCTGCCTGCCCCCACCAGCAGCGTTTGCCCCACAGGTGGGCCCTGCAGGCTGCCACTGGATGAGGGGCACTGCCAGCGCTACACCCTGCGGTGGTACTACAACCAAAGAGTCACCGAGTGCCGGCCCTTTGTCTACAGCGGCTGCCAGGGCAACCTCAACCGTTTCGACAGCAAGGAGGAGTGTGAGCTGCACTGTGGGCAGCACCCAGGGGCAGGTAGGCTGAACTTGGCACAGCTATCAGCACTAGCAGGTCCAGCAGCATCTCAACCTTGTGCCATGGACTCAGCAATGCAGAGCTGGGGGGACAGTCCTGGTCCCCCACTTCAGTTCTGACAGCGCCTTGCTTCTCTCCACAGATTCCCGTGGCAGTGCTGGCAGCAAGATGGGAGGGCAGCCAAAGGTGTAGATGCAGGCAGTGTCTCAGCAGGCAGGGCTGCCTGGAAGTGGGGCCCAGCTGCCGTCCTGGCCGGGGCTGGGCTGCCCATGGTGGCAGCAGCCATGTACCCACCAATCCCAGCAGGAACCTGGTGCTATTTCTAACCTGTCTTTATGCTGCTCATGGGTTTTTTATTTCATATCAATTTATTGTCATTAAGGTGAAATTTATATCACATGGGAAACTGCCTCCCACCATGGCTCTGAACCCCCTTTCCCACTGGGCTGTTCTCAGTTTGATTTTTAAATTATTTGTTGCCAACAGAATGGTTCTTAGCTATGTTCCCTCTCTGGAAGCAGAGCTGGGACTTGGCATAGTTGAGCTCCCTCCCCTCCCATAATACCCTTGGTACCCTTTCCTGCCCCACACAGACCCCCAAATTCCCTCTCTGCTTCCTGCTCTCTGCTGGGAGAGCTGCCTGCATCCTTGTGCCAGGCAGTGCCTCCCTGCACAACATCCCTCACCCCCACTCTGCAGTGAGCTCCATCTGAATCAAATTCACTTGAACCTCAACTAGGGCCCAGTTCCCCTTTTGTGGCTGTGATGGTTTGGCAATGACCTGTGGGGAGACTGAAGGCTCTTGGCATGTGCTACCCTCCAGCTCACAAGCTTGTCAGCAGCACACGTGTCTTTAATCCAGGGGATCTCACCTGCACTCCCAGGCCTGCCAGGGAAACCCTGAGGATGGTGCTGTGTTAAAGAGGTTCCTGCTCACCCACACTTATTCTCAAAGGCTTTGTGAAAGTGATGTTGGCTGCCAGGATGGAAGCCTCTGTTTGCCCCCATCCCCACGGCTGAGTAGGAACATGCCCTTCACTGTCCCAGAGTCCCAGGGGCTGCTGGGTGAGCTTTGTGGCCCTCAAACCTACTACTGTTCTCTGTGTATATCTATATACAGCAAAGGTATATGTATATCAATGCAGGGGGGGATGTGTATTAAAGCTGTGCTCACAGGGAGATGTCACACTTCTTGGCACATTGCTGAAAATGTCTGGAATCTGGGGACAGCTCTTGACTCAGGCATGCCCCATGCCCACCCCAGCTGGGCTGCCCTTTCCTGCTGCCCAGTGCTGGCTAGGGCTCCTCACCCCTTTCAGGGAGTGTAGTGCCCCACCCCTGTGCTCAGCACATGCCCAGCTGATGCAAGCCAGGCCATGACCCCCTGTCCAGGCCCTGACGTGTTAGCACATGAGTGTGTGGTGCTGCAAAATGTACTATGTGAATCAGTGCTGCCAGCTAATTTTGGCTACTGGGTGTGAGTTCCTGGCTGTCCCTGGGAGGAAGAACAGAGCCAGCATTATTTCCATTCCCTGCCATCCTGGGGAGGCAGGGACACAGTCCCCTGGTCACTCAGTCACCCATTGGTTCAGACCACGGGGGTGGGTAGACCACAGTGTCTGAACCCTGGGCACCCTGACTCCTGGCCCTGGCCAGCCCATGGAGCTGAGCACCCACAACTCACCTCATGCAGGTGCCCACCCAGCCTAAAGAGCCTTGGAATGCTCCCACAGCCCCTAAGAGGGGAACTTTGGAGCAAAACCCTTGTATATGAGGCTCGCCCCACAGCAATGTCTACAGGCTGTTACCCACCTTGAGCAGCTGGCAGAGGGGCTGGGCCAGGCTCAAATGGTACAGGTGCCCCAGCTGGAATGCAAACCAGTGGTGTCCCAGCTGGAATGCATTAAGGTGGGCTGCAAGCCACTTGTGTCCTGCAAACCAGTGGCCAATGCAGTGCTTGGGTTTGGCACAGCAGGGAGGTGACATGTCTCTAGATACGTCCTCTACATGGCCAGGGAGTCTGTCAGGACACAGTGCCAAACTGGTATCAGGAGCTGTCCTGGGGCCTTGTGAGGCACAACACTCCCTGGCTGGCAGCAATATGTTCTCTTCCTTCCTTAAGTAATTACCAAGCCTGACAGGAGCAGGGAGGCCTAATTAGATGGAGAAAAACATCTTGCAAATAAAACATGAAACAATTACAACTAAGCTGCCCCAGGTTTCCAGAATCCCCTCCAAATGCAGCTGGTGGAGCTGCAAGGGGGCACACACCCACCACATCCCAGGATGACTTCATCTGCTGTTAGGCAAAATGTATTACAAACATTTCCACATACCACCCCCACCACCTTCCCCCTATCACCACCACCCCCTCTGCAGGTCAGAAGTGTAGCTGGGACAGGATAAGAGACACGGCTTGGCAGGGAGCAGAGCAAATCCCCAGCTTGTGGTCCCTGCACCCTGGGAGCACTGCCTGAAGATTGAGGAGATGAGGACCTGCTGCAAACGGTGAGGCTATGCCCTTAGTGGTGCTTTTCAGGGGCTTTTAGCTGGGAAATAGTTTGCAGAGTGTTAGATGCTTTTCATCCCTCACTTTGCAGCAAGTTAACCACTCTGGCTGCCTAATCTGGTACTTTCCAAAGGATTTCACCCCAGAGATACCCTGCTTGGGTGACTGCTTTTGGAGAGAGGCAGCTATATAGCAGGATTTGGGCAGCAGTGTTCCTGCACCTGCTCTGACCTCCCCGCCCACATCCCAGCACCCTGGCCTCCACCCTGTAGCACAGCACCCTGCAATCCCTAGGGCCCTCGCTGTGACCAGGGTGAGGGATGGGGTGGAGAAAGTTGCTGAGGCTTGACACAACTCAGGACATGTGGCCAGTCTCCTGCCCTTGCAAGCCCACTGCAATCAATATGCTGTGTATTTTAGTCCAAGTGGCTCGTGTCCCTCCTTTTGCCCCAAATAGCCCAGCAACACGGGGGAATAGCATCTGCCAGGGAAGGTGTGGGAGGAAGAAAGCCCCACAGCCCACCCTGCCCTGAAACCCAGGCACTTCCCTGTCCAAAGGGCAGGAATGGGTTGGGGAGCAGCCACCCTCCTGAGCAGGCTTGTCTCCTTCCCTGGGTGACAAAGGGCTGAAGGGTGTGAAATTGAGGGCACAACTAGAATCTGGCCAGGGGCTGTGTAAAAGGACAAGGACACCCAGGTGATGTGCTTCCCATGTCCCCTTCAGCCTCCCCAAAACCCCCCAACCTGTTCAAGGGGGTTAAAATCAGAGTGGAATAATGAAGGGTTCCTGAAAGGAGGGTGAAGCCCCACTAGCTGGTGCAGGGAGTGGAGGGGTTCTGTGGGTCACACCCTGGTGCAGATGTGTTCTGCCTGGGGCCTGTGGGGCCATGACAGAGTGATGGGGGTGATGCCCAGCACCAGCCATGTGCTCCCTGCAACCACTCCCAGCCACATTGCGAGGCAGGATGCTGCTCACCTTCCTGGTAGTCCTTGGGGCACCAACAAGAGCCTGGCAGGGACCTAGCTGTAAGTGGCTCCTGCCAGCCCCCCCAAGCTGTGGATGGAGGAAATCTGATGAGGCAGGAAACCACCAGCGATAACAAGATGCTGCCAGGCCTCTCTAAAATGAGGAGGGTTGACAATGGCTCTGGGGTAGGGTCTTATCTGGATGAAGCCATCCTGCCACTGCTAGAGGGATCAGAAAGACAAGCACTGCCCTGGCTGAGGAGCCCAGCCACCAAAAGAGCTGTTCCCAGGAAAAAGGGGAGGAAGATGTACCTGTCACTCGATGTCCACATACTGAAAATCCTACTCGACATGGCCAGAGAGAAGGAACTGCAGGCCAAGACAGCTGCCAATGCTGAGCTGATGGCTCGTATCGGGCACAGGAGATAAACTGTCCTGGCTGGGATATAGCAGGGCTGGAGAGGGCAGTGGGGCTGCCTAGGGCACAGGCAGAGGGAAGCTGTGGAGCATGATTGGTGTGTCCTCAGGGAACTGTGGACATAGCACCTCATCCCCCCTGGTCCCAATGCTCATGGCACAAGCAGAAGCCATGGTTTAATAACTATCACCTCAGCACCACTGGAGAAGATACAGGTGGGTTTACTGTGGCCAGTGCTTGAGCACAGCTGGTCCCAGCCCCAGGCACTACAAGGGATTTCTATGCTTGGCATTGCTCCCTGCTTATCTGCCACCAAGATGTCTCCAAAGGGGCTGCATCCAGCCAGGCAGCTTTTCCTGGGTGCTCCTTCTGTCTGAGTGACTGAAGCACACAAAACCCTTCACAAAGCTTGGTGAAGACTCAAAGCCAGAGTTTTAAGTGACGGCGCACAATAAAATGTGGCATCAAATACAACTTGTTGTGCTTTATATCTGTTCTGTACCCCTTTACACTCCCATTATGTGTTCCCTTTCCCCAGAGATACTGTGAGGCCAGGTGCTTGGCCAGGGCCAGCACGGGAGGTCATTAAATTCCAAATGAGGGGTGTCAGACCTTGCACCAACAGCAGAAACAGCCCCTTGCCCAGGGAGCCCACAACAGCTCTGGGCCAACAGGGAAATCGTGTTGTGCCTCTGGAGCTGCCGCTTTCAGCACAGCTGGGAGATAAGAGCAGTGCAGAGCAGAGTGCAGCCGCCCTGTGCAAAGTACAGGGTGGTGCAAAGGAGGCAGAGGCTGGGGAGGCCTGCAGGGGGGCCACTGGAGCTGGTGGGAGACACAGCCATGCTCTTTGAAGAATACCTGCTGCAGGGTGAGTGAGACCTTGTCGTTACCATTGCATTCAGCATCCACAAGCCCTTTAACTGTGGAGTGGGCACTGGCTTTGGGCAAGGGGCACAAGCAACTGGGATGACCCTACATTTCATGGGAGGGACAGATTACAGGAAGGGATGTGGCAACAGATGGATTGGGGTGAGGTGGGAAGGTGGGGAAAAAACGGTCCGTTTCTGTCCCTGCCTGACCTGAGGCTCAGATGATGCCTGGGCAGTGCCTGGCTCTTTGAGATACCCCCTGCACCCAGTAGACGTGTGCTCTGGGGCTGAGCCTGGAGTTTGTAGTCCAGGGTAGGACAGGGTGCCAGTATCAGTGGGGGACAGGGGTTATAGGAAGACCTGCTAGTGCTGGTGGATCCAAGTGAGACACCCCAGGGGAGGCAGCCTGAGTGACAACTGTCAATCCCCCAGAAGGGGGTTCTCCCCTTCCACCCCCAATTGTTTCTGGGACGCTGAGCCTGCCAGGATCTCCTCCTTCCCGTGTCCTGACCCAGTGCCTCATCTGTCCTCCCCGAGTCCCAGTGTGCCCCACGTTTCTGCCTCCTCAGCCCCTGGAGCCCCTTATTTCCCCAGTACCCTTCCCCTGCCCAGGTTAGGGATCCCAGTGCCACCTCATATCACCAGTGTTTCCGCTGGTACCAGTGCCTCCTGCCCCAGGCCCTGTGCTCTCCCCAGCCCCAGTGTACCGAGTAATGTGTTCCAATTTCCCCTCCAGTTCTTCTGCCCCCAGAGCTTGCCCTGTCTCAGAGCCCCTCCAATGCAGACCCCAACCCCAGACCCCGCCAGCCCCGCCCCCGCCCCTTCGTCAATCAGACCGCGCCATTGCCGATTGGACCCCGCCCCCATCAGTCACTGCTTCTCGCCACGCCCCGGAACGTCCTGGGGGTGGCCCCGCGCCTGCGGAGTGCGGCGGCCGCAGTGACAGTGACAGGCTGGCAGGAAAGGGCGGGGGCAGGAAGGGGCGGTGCCGGTGCCGGTGCCGGGATCGGGATCAGAATCAGAACCGGAACCGGGATCTAGGCTGGGGCTGCCACTGTCACTGCCACGGGACGGGAGTGCTGCAGCGACGGGCCACTCGGTAGCAACATGCAGAAGAAGTTCGACAAGAAGGACGAGGAGTCGGGTGAGGGGAGGCCGGGGTGCTGTGAGGGAAGAGACCCCTCCTGTAGAATAGAGGGGATCTGTGGGGGGTACCCCCACAGGAGCTGGGAGGGGAGGTTCAGTGCCAGCTTGGCAGTGGGGGCTTGCTGGTGTGTATAGAACGCAGTGGGAAGCACTGTGGGAGCACTGTGGAAGCACTATAGAAGCACTATGGGAGCACTAGAGCAGTCTGCCGCCTCCTTCCCACAGCTGCAGCCAGAGGCTAAACTGGTTGCATCGGCACAGCAGACCGAGGTTACCTGCCACATCACCAGGTGCAGAGCCTGAGACTAAATATTGACTATATTAGCCCTGTTCAGTTTCCCACGTCTCAAATCAGGTGCTATAGCCAGGTAGAATTCTATTCATAGTTTCTGGCCCCACAATCACTGCTACTTTCAAAGGATCAGAAAATCTGAGAACACCAAGGAAACATGAAGTGATTGCCTGACTTTTCAAAACTTTAGGCTGGTTAGTAAGGAAGAGGTTGATATTTTATGTGGTTTGTAATTCAGGTGGAAGCAATGCATCATAAGACAGTTTTTCCTTTCATGGTTTTGCTTCATGGTATCTTTTTCATCTTCCTATGAAGCTTTCTACAGAGCTTGGTCTGCATAACAAATCAGTGTGTCTGAAGCAAATTGATTTAGCTTACATCTTGGGGATGTTCTGTGTGACTCTGCTTGCTTTTTATCTTAATATGCATTAAATGCTTTGCCTTTGTTTCTCTTTTCCAAGGTCTCCAGTGAAGTCTTGATTAGCAGAGAATTTAGTGAGACAGCTGTTAGAGGAGAATTGCTCTTGGCTTTAATTTTGGGGGCTGTTGTTCATTTGTACCTGCCACACCCATCATACTATGGCTAGGGCTGGCAGGAGATGCAAGTATCCAGTTAATTGGCTTCTGTGTCTTTGCTTTCCATGAATGGTTTAGCTAGCCTTGGATGACCTGCTCCCACTCCCTTTGACATGTCATTTTGGCCACAAAATTATGTTTCTCTACAAATCAGAATAAATTGTTGTTAGTTATGCAGTATTAGGAACTTTATGAACACACACAACTCTTCCTTCCCTGCATCTTTCTCCCTCTCTATGGAAGAAAACTGATGCAGGGTGCTATGAGGACTGCAACCCCATGTACAATGTATTTCAAGATCCTTAGTGCTATGAACAATAAGGAGTTGATGCTGTGTTGTTCATGGCTTATTTAAGGATAGTAGACATGCTGGACCATGGAAATACCAGGCTACTGGGCTGCTGGGCAAGTTTTTTGGAACACATTTGCATACTTATACTAGAACTGGTTCATCCCCATACTAGAGACATTTTTGCTTTTTCCCCTTGTTTTGTTCTACCTCTTCAACCTCACGTAAGTGTTTTGTTCAGTCACCTGCTGCCTTTGCAAACTACTCCTGAGCCAGAGGAGGGCATTTAATAAACCAGGAAGGAGCTAGAGTGCAGTTGTGTTTGCTTTTGTATGTACACTTACTCTAGAAAGGGCTCCTGACACCAGCCTAGGATGCTTCAAGCTTGGGTTAGGTCAGATTTTGGCCCAGGAGATGTTCTCTCTAGTGGATTTTGGAACAAACACTGGAACAACTTTTGTCCCAGGGCTAGGCTGAACACAGGTTCTAATTAAAACCTGCTTATCTAGCAGGGTGTCATGATCTGCCAAATGCAAGCAGGGGTCGTGATGGTTCGTTTAGTGATCTTGGAGTGCAAAAAGACACAGCAGGGGACAAAAAACAATTCATACTTCAACAGCAGTACACTTTATTGGGTGCACACAACTCAGTATGTGATAGAGGGAAAAAGAAGAGAGAGAGATAGAGAAGAGGGGGAATTATAGCTACTGACAATGAGATCCTCGTGGTCCATGCTGGCCAATAGATTTGTCTTCTGTCAGGGAGTACTCCATTTTGGTTAACTTGGGGGTCTCTCTCTTTACAGTCCTTTCGAAGCAACAGGCAGCGGGCCAAAAGGTGGGGGATACATAGCAGGTGCAGTGAGAACAGGTACAGGAAAAGGACAGACAACTGCTGCAGCAAGCACCACCAGTGACCGTGACCAGTCCATTGTTCCTGCACGGGTTCCCATAGGAACCAGTTCCTTGGTCCAGTGAGCGCACATGTGGTCAGCACTTGGCAAATATCCCACCTCAGCCAGGCCAGAACTCCTGTGTAGGATTTTAGGGTTTCAGTTGCTGTACTTGGGGTCTCAGTCTTTTTCCTTGGGGACGGTCGTGAGATGAGGGATCTTTGGACCGTCTCTTACACAGGGACAGATAGATAGATAGATAGATAGATAGATAGATAGATAGATAGATAGATAGATAGATAGATAGATAGATAGATAGAT